>VSMD01116709.1:0-72184 GCA_008750895.1 Mirza zaza | reverse complement strand
TGAGACAGAGTCTCACTTTGTTGCCCAGGCTAGAGTGAGTGCCGTGGTGTCAGCCTAGCTCACAGCAACCTCAAACTCCTGGGCTCAAGCAATCCTGCTGCCACAGCCTCCCAAGTAGCTGGGACTACAGGCATGCGCCACCATGCCCGGCTAATTTTTTCTATATATATTAGTTGGCCAATTAATTTCTTTCTATTTATAGTAGAGATGGGGTCTCGCTCTTGCTCAGGCTGGTCTCGAACTCCTGAGCTCAAACGATCCGCCCACCTCGGCCTCCCAGAGAGCTAGGATTACAGGCGTGAGCCACCGCGCCCGGCCAGGAATACCTTTTTGCATCTTTTAAAATTTGACATCATGGAGGCTGGGCATAAGTGGCTCACACCTGTAATCCCAGAACTTTAGTGGGAGGATCGCTTGAGGCCAGGAGTTTGAGGCCATCCTGAGCAACACAGTGAGACCCCTTCTCTACAAAAAAATTTTTTTAAAAAATTAGGCAGGCATGTTGGTGTGCACCTGTGGTCCCAGCTACTCGGGATGCTGAGGTGAGAGGATCGCTTGAGCCCAGAAGTTCAAGGCTGCAATGAGCTATGATTGCACCACTGCACTGCAGCCTGGGTGACAGAGCAAGACCTTGTCTTTAAAAAATAAAATAAATAAATAAATTCTACACTCTAAACATGATTCAAAAAATGAAATACAGTTGAATTTTTTACAAAATGCACATAGTCTTTGACCAAAACATTGGGCAGTGGACAACTGTTAGAACACATATTGTGCATCTTTTCAAGTTAAAAGAATTGAGATGGATCAATGTTATAAGCCATATTAAGTCAAAACTGCAAACAGCAAGGTATAGAACATGTATGTACAGCCCTGCCATTATACACTGCAGAAACAGTTGTAAAATCTATGTTTTAGTCCTGGACTCTTTTATTAGACAATTAGTATATTTATACTGATTTTTCATTACAAATATAACACTATGGAGTTCTTTTTTGGGGGGGTCAGGGTCCTGCTCTGTTGCCCAGACTGGAGTGCAATGGCGCAAGCATAGCTCACTGTAATCTTGAACTGCTTGGCTCAAGTGATCCTCCTGCCTCGACCTCCCATAGTTGCTGGGATTATAGGCATGAGCCATTGTGTCCAGCCTACAGTCCAGCTTTTGTTTCTCCTCCCTTCTCACTTTTCAGGTAGCTTCCTGTACACACTGGGCTTCACTGTTTCACCTGTTTCATTTTTCCCGGCTCCTGGGGACTCTACAACATGGAGCTACCACAGTCTAGAAGGACAATTCCATCTTGATGGCTACGGATTGTTTCCATTGTAAATCCAGATGGTCTAGGTGGTCACTTTACCATGTTTTCAACCTTTCTGTATATATTTTGTATAATGAGATGGGGGGAAAGAATATTTAAATATGAAGGCTATAAGCCAGGCGCGGTGGCTCACGCCTGTAATCCTAGCACTCTGGGAGGCCGAGGAGGGCGGATCGCTCAAGGTCAGGAGTTGGAAACCAGCCTAAGCAAGAGTGAGACCCCTGTCTCTACTAAAAATAGAAAGAAATTAATTGGCCAACTAAAAATACATAGAAAAAATTAGCCGGGCATGGTGGCACATGCCTGTAGTCCCAGCTACTCGGGAGGCTGAGGCAGAAGGATTGCTTGAGCCCAGGAGTTTGAGGTTGCTGTGAGCTAGGCTGACGCCATGGCACTCCAGCTGGGGCAACATAGTGAGACTCTGCCTCAAAAAAAAAAAAAAAAAAAGGATATACATCCGCTTGCAAATGCAAAGAACCTCTCTGGAAAGAGACATGTAAACAGTCCCCTCTGGGGGAAGGAGACTGGGGGCCCAAGGGCCAGGGCAAGAGGAAGACTCTTAACTGTGCGATATTATGTATTGCTTGTTTTCTGAGACAGGTTCTCGATCTGTTGCTTGGGTTGGAGTGCATCATAGCTCACTGCAGCTTCCGACTCCTGGGCTCAAGCGATCCTTCTGCCTCAGCCTCCCAAGTAGCTGGGACTACAGGTGAGCATCACCATGCCTGGCTAATTTTTTTTTTTTTTTTTTTGGTAGAGACAAGGTCTAGCTGTGTTGCCCAGGCTGGTCTTGAACTTCTGGGCTCACGTATCCTCCCACTTCAGCCTGCCAAAGTGCTAGGATTATAGGCATGAACCAGTATGCCTGGTCCTGTTTGGCTTTCTTATGCATCGCTTTTCAAAATGAAGAAATGAATGAAAAACTACCCTTCCCCTGTCCTCTGCTCTTGCTCTCTAAGCCAAGTCTCTGGCCTCTCACCAGGACCCCACAGTCACCTCCTGTCCCCATCCAACATCAACACGGCCACCAGAGGGCGCTTTTGCAATTGCAGATCATTCCAGAAGCAAGGCTCCAACCCCATCCCACTTGAAACCTCTGCATGGCTGTCTCTACCAACAGGTTCAAGACCAAGCTCTTTAACCCCACGTTCCCCACACCCTTCCTGCTCCCTCTGGGCTGCCATAGCATCCGGGGCTTCTCCATCTCGGAACCATGGCTCTGAAGGAAACTTATCTGGGGCCAGCCTCCAGGACCAGATGACAAGAGCTGTGAAGGCCTTGATTTGGATCCCCCATGTGGCATGGCATGAGTAGGGGCCCCCAGGACACTGTGGCCCGGGGTACTGTACCACTCAGTCATTCAACAAACCACTGCTGAGAATCCACTTGTGCTGGGCCTTGGGAGACATGGGGGAAACTGAGTCACAGTGAATTTAAAGAACCAACTCAGCAGGGTGAAGCAGTGGTACCCCAGCCAGAGTGGTTAGGAGGGACATCTTGAGGAAGGAACAGTGGAGCTGAGACCTGAAGAACACCAAGTGTCTGGGGAAGAATATTCCTGGCAAGGGAACAGCTAGCACAAAGGCCTGCGGTGAGAACTGGCATAGAACGCTCAAGAAACAAAAAGGGACTGGGCACAGTGGCTTGTGCCTGTGATCCTAGCACTCTGGGGGGCCAGGGAGGAGGATTGCAGACCAGTCTGGGCAACACCTGGAGACCCCTTGTCTACAAAAAATCGAAAAATTAGCCAGGCCTGGTGGTGTGTACCTGTGGTCCCAGAGACTCGTGAGGCTGAGGCGGGAGAATCGCTTGAGCCCAGGAGCTGAAAATTGCAGTGAGCTATCATGACAGCACTGCACTCTAGCTGGGGTGACAGAGTGAGACCTTGTCTCAAAAAGGAAAGAAACAAAAAGGAAGGCAGATGCCTAGAATGTAGCAAATGTTGGGAGAGGGATGGAAGCAGAGCCCAGAGGTTGCTGTGGTCTGAGTATGTCCCCCTGCTCTTGGACTTCCCAGCCTCCGGAACTGCAAGCGATACATTTCTGTTTATAAATTACTCGTTCTGTGGTATTTTGCTATAGCAGCCCGAACAGGGTGACCCAGAGGTACAGCTGTACTGAGCAACATGGCCATGGGAACTTTAAACAGGACTCAACCAGGGAATCAGGGCTTGTTCTACCACGATCACTCCGGGTGCATGAGGGGAACCCAGAGCAGGGATGGTGGGGCTGGGCAGGGGGCGTGGACAGGAGTGGGTACCTGGTAGACGGTGACCTTGGCGCTGAGGTTGGGCTCCATGTGCCGCAGGCCCAACTTGGCCAGGTCCACAGGGTCCTGGGGCAGGTCCCGGGGCACGGGGAAGGGGTTGATGTTCTTGAAGCGGGGTAACCACAGCCTCATGCGCAAGAACTTGAGCATGGGGTAGCTTTTGCGTCCAAATATCTGAATCAGCAGGAACTCCGTCTCCTTGTTGGGTATCACACCTGTGCTGGCAGATACAATAAGAGCCTCAGGGAGGGACAGAAAGGAGGGGAGGGAAGAGGGCAGACGGACAAAACTGAACTCAGGGAATTGATCACAGAGAAGGAAAAAAGAATCAGATGGAATCAGAAAGGAAATATCAGAGGAAGGCAAGAAAGAGATGAGAGACAGAAAGACAGATTGAGAGGCCAGGCACAGTGGCTCACGCCTGTAATCCCAGCACTTTGGGAGGCCAAGGCGGGAGGATCACTTGAGGCCAGGAGTTGAGACCAGCCTGGGCAACATAGTGAGATCCCATCTCTAAAAATAAAATAAATATAAAAATAACTAATTTTTTTTAAAAAGAGAGATTGAGAGAGAAAGGGAGGAGAACAAGATAGTCAGACGGAAACCAGAGTCACAGAGGAAGGAGGGACCAGAGACCCAGGAGGGGGTCTTCCAGCTGTCGGGGCAGCCCACCCTCTGCCCCACGCTGGCCTGCTGGCCGCACCGTTGTTCTCCATCTGCTCGAGAACGGCAATCCCACACTCCTGCTGCCGTGGGTAGTGGACGAAGATGTGCTGGAAGATGTTGCGAGGCCGGAAGACCTCCTTGGGGAAGACGTCCAGCAGCAGGTTGTACACGGCCAGGTCGCGCTCCACACCGAACTCCCGCATCTTGCGCAGGGCCAGGTAGATGAAGTCCACGTGGCCCCGCTTGTGCACGTTGTGCTGCCCGAAGTTCTTCAGGCTCCGCAGGAAGCTCGCCTTGTCCCGCTCGACACCTGGTGCCTGCTTAAACAGGTCCTCGTAGGGTGACAGGGCCTTGACGGGCTTCCGCCGGGGCTCAGATGGGACTGGAACTATTGACGATTCGGAGTTGTGGGCGGTGGCGCTGCAGTGGAGGCCCCGAGGGGTCTGGGGAGGTACCTGGGGACAGAAGACCGCTGCTGGAATCTGGCACCTCCCAGTGTCCCTGGGAGGCTGCTGGGCTGGCTCTGTCCAGGTAGAGGAGCCGCTGCATCCCTGAAGGCCTGCAAGGAACTACGGAACTGTGGTCACAAAACCAAGATTTGACGGCATCACAAACTGTGACAAAACACAGTGCTAGGTAGCCAATGGCTGTAGTGGCTCGCACCTGCTGTCCTAGCTACTGAGGAGGCTGATGCAGGAGGATTCCTTGAGGCCAGTTCAAGGCTGCAGTGAGCTATGATGGAGCCACTGCACTCCAGCCTGGGCGACAGAGTGAGACTCAGTATGTTGGCAAGGCTGGTCTCACTTGAACTCCTGGGCTCAAATGATCCTCCCACCTCAGCCTCTCCAGTTGCTGGGATTACAGGCGTGAGCCACCACACCCGGCCCCAGATTTCTTCTTTCTTTTTTTCTTGAGACAGAGTCTCACTCTGTTGCCCAGGCTAGAGTGAGTGCCGTGGCGTCAGCCTAGCTCACAGCAACTTCCAACTCCTGGGCTCAAGCAATCCTTCTGCCTCAGCCTCCTGAGTAGCTGGGACTATAGGCACATATGTGCCACCATGCCCGGCTAATTTTTTAATGTTTTGTAGAGATGGGCTCTCATTGTGGTGCCCAGGTTGGTCTCGAACTCTTGGCCTCAAGTGATCCTCCCACCTCAGCCTCCCAAAGGGCTGGGATTACAGGCGTGAGTCACCACCCTGAGTCACCTGGTTCATATTTGATTTATACTGAATGTTTAAATTACACTGGTCATATATAAGCATCTATAAATACACATAACTAATAAGATCCAATATTTACTGAATAGTCTTCCTTTTCAGCCTCTGTTAACCACTTTATAAGCGTGAGGTTTGACAGCTGCTCTGACGGGGGCGTTGCTCTTAGTGTGCCCATTATACAGAGGAGAAAACCAAGGCCCAGGAAGATGAAGCGGGATGCGTGGTGCAACACAGCTCCAAGCAGCAGAGCTGAGGTTGGAGTGAGTGTTCTCAATCCCTCTGCTCTGCTGCCCGTAACAGCCACCACATGTCTTGCTCGGATATTAAGTTTTTAAAAAATGGTGGCCGAGCATGGTAGCCTGTAATCCCACCATTCTGGGAGGCTGAGGTAGGAGGATCGCTTCAGCCTAGGAGTTTCAGAGCAGCCTGGGTGACTCCAAGACTAAAAAGCAAAAAAAAAAAAAAAAAAAAAAATAGCAGGCATCATGACATGTGCCTATAGTCCCAGCTACTTGTGAAGCGCTCAAACAGGAGGCTCGCTTGAGCCCACGAGTTCGAGGCTGCAGTGAGCTATGATAACTCCACTGCACTCTAGCCTGGGCGACAGAGCAAGACCTTGTGTTAAAAAAAAAAAAAAAAAAAAAAAAAAGATGTTAATTTAAAGTGAAATTTTAGCCAACTAATCCTACAGGTGGTATATTCATAGGGCAAAAATCAGAAAGGAAGCCACAGACTGCCCAAAGATGGGAAACACCACGGCAAAAGATAACGTAAATGAAATGCATAGCCCAGGACTAGGCAGAGGAAGTGGTCAGAAAGGGAACTGTTAATATTACCATCACCATCACCGTTGTCATCTAAGGCTGTATATCTGCCTGTGCCATTGGGTCCCTTTGGGTGTGGGAAGGAAGTTCAGTTTTCTGCCCCCACCTTGACAAGTAGATGCAGGAGCTACCCACAGTCAGCCCCCAAATCCACTGAGCTCATACATCCTTATTTGCAAAGTGAAGCCCCTCACCATGTGGGCACTAGCACCTGTTAAAATCAATCAGGGACCTTCAATGGTGCTCAGCACAGACAGGCCAGCCAGACCCACTGGAGCTGCCTTCCCAGGTGAATACTGAAATGGTTGGGAGCAAATCTCAGGCATTCCTTCCTCCCTCCACCCGACGACAGCCCAGCTGCTGGTTACCTGAGAGATGGGGGCTCCGGTGAGTGTGGCCCCGCAGATGCCTCCCCAGCCCCTAGAGAGGCCTCTGGCCAGCAGGATGGCTCGGACCCAGCTCATGCCTCTCTGCTTGTCGGACAATCACCTGGCCAAGAGAGAAGATTCAGCATCAGCCTGGCACCCCACCCGCTAATAGAGACAAGATCGCAACATGCCAGAGGGCACACTGCAGATTGCATGGCGAACTTACCAGCTCCAATGGGTTCCTTATCCACAAGATAGGCTGTTATTATATAAGCAAAGGGTCTCTGTTCTGCTTGGCCAAACCTTTCACACTTCCAAAGAATTTGTTCCTGGAATGCACCCTGACCCCACCTTACTGAATCTTTTTTTTTTTTTTTTTTTTTTTTAAGAGATGGTGTCTTACTGTGTTGCTTGGACTAGAGTGCCATGGCGTCAGCCTAGCTCACAGCAACCTCAAACTCCTGGGCTCAAGCGATCCTCCTGCCTCAGACTCCGGAGTAGCTGGGACTACATACATACACCACCACATTCAGCCAATTTTTAAATTTTTTGTACAGATGAGGTCTCACTATATTGCCCAGGCTGGTCTCAAACTCCTGGGCTCAAGCAATCCTCCCACCTCAGCCTCCCAAACTACTGGGATTACAGGCGTGAGCCACCATGCCTGGCTGGATCATATTATTTTATTTTATTTTTTTTGAGACAGAGTCTCACTCTGTTGCCTGGGCTAGAGTGCTGTGGTGTCAGCCTAGCTCACAGCAACCTCAAACTCCTGGAATCAAGCAATACTCCTGCCTCAGCCTCCCGAGTAGCTGGGACTACAGGCATGTGTCACCATGCCTGGCTAATTTTTTCTATATATTTTAGTTGGCCAATTAATTTTCTTTCTATTTTTAGTGGAGACAGGGGTCTCACTTTTGCTCAGGTTGGTTTCCAACTCCTGACCTTGAGCAATCCACCTGCTTGGCCTCCCAGAGTGCTAGGATTACAGGCGTTAGCCACTGTGCCTGGCCTGGGTCATTTTTTAAAACAGTTTTATTCATATACCATACAGTTTATTCTTTTAAAGTGTAAAAATTTTAATGATTTTTTAGTATATATGCAGAGTCATACAACCATTATTACAATCTAATTTTATAACATTTTTGTCCCCCCCCCAAAGAAACCCTGCACCCCTTAGCAGTCGGTCTCCATTTGCTCTGTTCCCAAACCCAGGCAACCCCTAATCCACTGTCTCTATAGTCTGGCTACTCCAGGCATTTCATAAATGAAATCATAAAATAGGTGCTCTTTTGTGACTAGTTTCTTCCTCTTGACTCATTTTCAAGGTCCATGTATGTTGTAGCATGTTATCAGAATTTCATTGCTTTTAATTGCCAAAAAAAAAATTCCGCTTTTTTTTGGAATGAAATATAAACATGTTTTGTATGGCTGTAACAATGTTTTATTTATCCATTTGTCAATTGATGGACATTTGGGGTTGTTTCCCAAATGTTTTTGACTGTTATAACTACTGCTGCTATGAACATTCCTGCAGAAGTTTTTGGGTGGACATATGTTTATACTTCTCTTGGGTCTATACTTAGGAGTAGCATTGCTGGGACATATGGCAGCTATGCTTAACATTTTGAGGAAGTGCCAGACTATTTTCCACGGTGGCTGCATCATTTTACATTCCCACCAGCAATGTACAGTTGGCCCTTGAACAACACAGGTTTGAATGGCACAGATACACTTACAGGTGGATTTTTTTCAATAAATGTTAAACACTGTACCTGCGTCCCCTTCTACTTCCTCCACTTCTGCCTCTGCCACCAGAGACAGCAAGACCAACCCCTCCTTTTCCTCCTCAGCCTAGTTGATGTGCAGATGAGGATGATGATCTTTATGATAATCCATTTCCACTTAAATAGTAAATGTAGGCTGGGTGTGGTGGCACATGCCTGTGATCCCAGAACTTTGGGAGGCTGCGGTGAAAAGATCGCTTGAGGCCGGGCGCGGTGGCTCAAACCTGTAATCCTAGCTCTCTGGGAGGCCGAGGTGGGTGGATCGTTTGAGCTCAGGAGTTCGAGACCAGCCTGAGCAAGAGCGAGACCCCGTCTCTACTATAAATAGAAGGAAATTAATTGGCCAACTAATAAATATAAAAAAAATTAGCCGGGCATGGTGGCACATGCCTGTAGTCCCAGCTACTTGGGAGGCTGAGGCAGCAGGATTGCTTGAGCCCAGGAGTTTGGGGTTGCTGTGAGCTAGGCTGACGCCACGGCACTCACTCTAGCCTGGGCAACAAAGTGAGACTCTGTCTCAAAAAANGTCTCAAAAAAAAAAAAAAAAAAAAAAAAAAGAAAAGATCGCTTGAGCTCAGAAGTTCAAGACCAGCCTGAGCAAGAACAAGACCCAATCTCTACTAAAAATAGAAAAAATTAGCCAAGCATGGTGGTGCGTGCCCGTAGTCCCAGCTACTTGGGAGGCTGAGCTAGGAGGATCGCTTGAACCCAGGAGTTGGAGGCTGCAGTAAGCTACAATGACACCACTGCACTCTACCCAGTGTGCCAGAGTGAGACTCTGTTTCAAACAAATAGTATATATGTTTTCTCATCCTTGTGCTTTTCTTAATAACATTTTCTTTTCTTTAGTGTACTTTGTTGTAAAAATATATAGCGTGTAATACACATAACATCCAAAGCATGTGTTAATCAACTATTTATGTAAAGTAAGACTTCCAGTCAATTATAGGCTATTAGTAGCTAAGTTTTTGGGGAGTCAAGTTATACACAGATTTTTTACTGCAGGGGGTCGACTAATTCCCAAGTTCTTCAGGGGCCAACTACATATGGGTTCCAATTTCTCTACATCCTCAGCAACACTTGTGTTGTCTTTTTGATTAAACATCCTACTGCATGTGGAGCATTCATTCACGTGATTATTGGCCATTGTAGATCATCTTCTGAGAAACGTCTATTTAGATCCTTTGTCCATTTCAAAAATTGGGTAATTTATCTTTTTATTATTGAGTTGTAAGAGTTCTTCATATATGTTCTGCATGGATACTACACCCTTATGATTTACAAATATTTTCTCCCATTCCATGGGTTGTCTTTTCACTTTTGTGCTGTTATCATTAGCAGCATACAATTTTACATTTTGAAGTCCAATTTATCTTTCATTTGTAGCTGTGCTTTTGGTGTTAAAGCTAAACAATAGCTGCCTACTCCAAGGTCATAAGATTTTATTTTTTTTATTTTTTCTATTTTTTTTTTAATTTTTGAGACAGAGTCTCACTCTGGTGCCTGGGTTAGAGTGCCATGGCATCAGCCTAGCTCACAGCAACCTCAAACTCCTGGGCTCAAGCAATCCTTCTGCCTCAGCCTCCCAAGTAGCTGGGACTACAGGCATGAGCCACCATGTCCGGCTAATTTTTTCTATATATATTAGTTGGCCAATTAATTTCTTTCTATTTATAGTATAGACGGGTCTGGCTCTTGCTTAGGCTGGTTTTGAACTCCTGATCTTGAGCAATCCACCCGCCTCGGCCTCCCAGAGTGCTAGGATTACAGGTATGAGCCACCACACCTGGCCTCCAAGGTCGTAAGATTTGCTCCTATGTTTTCTGTAACTTTTAAGTCCTGGGCTCAAGTGATCCTCCTGCCTCCACCTCCTGAGTAGCTGGGATTACAGGCACCCATCACCATACCCAGCTAATTTTTTAAAAATATTTTGTACAAATGGGGTCTCACTATGTTGCCAGGCTGGTCTCACACTCCTGAGCTGAAGCAATCCTCCCACCTTGGCCTCCAAAAGAGGGAAGATTAAAAGCATGACCCGGCTGGGCGCGGTGGCTCACGCCTGTAATCCTAGTACTCTGGGAGGCCGAGGCGGGCGGATTGCTCAAGGTCAGAAGTTCAAAACCAGCCTAAGCAAGAGCGAGACCCCATCTCTACTATAAATAGAAAGAAATTAATTGGCCAACTAATATATATAGAAAAAATTAGCCGGACATGGTGGCACATACCTGTAGTCCCAGCTTCTCGGGAGGCTGAGGCAGAAGGATTGCTTGAGCCCAGGAGATTGAGGTTGCTGTGAGCTAGGCTGATGCCACAGCACTCACTCTAGCCTGGGCAACAAAGTGAGACTCTGTCTCAAAAAAAAAAAAAAAAAAGCATGACCCACCACCCTCTGCCTGTTTTTTTCAAGATTGTTTTGGCTATTCCAGGTCCCTCAAAATTACATATAAATTTTAGAATCAGCTGTCAATTTCTGTAAAAAACCAGCTGGGATTCTGACAGAGATTGTGTTACATCTATAGATCAATTATTGATATCTTAATAATATTATCTTCTAATCCATGAACATGGGATTTCGCTATTTATTTAGGTCTTCTTTAATTTCCCTCAACAATGTTTTGTAGTTTTTAGTATGCAAGTCTTTTACTTTTTTTTTTCTTTAGGGACAGGTCTTGCTCTGTCACCCAGGCTGGAGTGCAGTGGCCCGATCATAGCTCACTGTAAGCTCCAACTCTGGGCTCAAATGATCCTCCCGCCTCAGCCTCCTGAGTAGCTGGGAACTACAAGTGCATGCTACCATGCCCAGTTAATTTTTAAAAACTTTTTGTAGAGATGAGGTCTCACTATGTTGCCTAGGCTGATTTCAAACTCCTGGGCTCAAACAATCCTCCTGCCTCGGCCTCCCAAAGTGCTGGGATTATAGGCATGAATCACCATGCCCAGCCTAGAATCTGCATTTTAACAAGAGTCCCTGGTGTCTCCTATGTATGTTAAAGTCTGAGAAGTGATGATCTCCTATGTGCTGGTGGATCCCCAGCATTCATCTCCAGCCCTGAGCCCCAGGCTACACACCTAACTGCCATTTTGGCATATACCCAGCCATCTCAAACTTAATTTGCTTCACACTGATATTCCTGCTTAAACTTGTTCTACTCTATCCTAGCCAACAGCACCACCATCACTAGTCATTTGGGCCATAATCCTAGAAGTCACTTCTGAGTGCACTGTGTCCCTCACTTTCTCACTCAATCCATCAAGTAGTATTGGTGACCACTTCCAATGTCTTCCCAAATGCACCCCTCTCTCTCCATCTGCAGGCCACCAGCCAAATCTATGACCTATTTCCTGGATACTTACCCAGCCTCCCACTTCTGTCTTTCTTGCCTTCTGTCAGTTCTCCCCACCATGGCCAGAGGGAGATTTTAAAGATGTAAATTAAAATCAGTGATATCACACTTAAAATCAGACAGGGTTTACCCTTCTAAATTCAAGTCCTACCACTGGCAGCTCCAGTGACACTGTCTCTGAAAGAAGCCAAGTTTAGGCCAAGCGTGGCGGCTCATGCCTGTAATCCTAGCACTCTGGGAGGCTGAGGCGGGAGGATAGCTCAAGGTTAAGAGTTCGAAACCAGCTTGAGCAAGAGCGAGACCCCGTCTCTACTATAAATATAAAGAAATTAATTAGCCAACTAAAAATATATAGAAAAAATTAGCTGGGCATGGTTGTGGATGCTTGTAGTCCCAGCTACTCGGCAGGCTGAGGCAGGAAGATTGCTTGAGCCCAGGAGTTTGAGGTTGCTGTGAGCTAGGCTGGTGCCAAGGCAACAGAGTGAGACTCTGTCTCAAAAAAAAAAAAAAAAAAGAAGCCAGTTTTATTTCAGCCTCAGAGCCTTTGCATTTGCTTTTCCTTCCGTCTTCCTCCAGATCTGCCCCTGACTGTTGTCATCCAGGTCTCTATTTAAATGAGAGGTTTTCTCTGACCACCTCCCCTTCCCCTGCATTCTAAAAGCCCTCATCATCCACATTAATGCATTTTTAGCAACTATCGGTATCTGAAATCACCTGTTTCGCTTATTTCTAACTTGTTCAATGTCTGGCCTCCCAAGAGATAGGGGATTTTGTCTATCTTTCTCTTTGTTGTGTCTCTAGCACCTGGGACAGTGCCTGGCATATGGCAGGTGCCCAAGTATCCATTTAATGGCAATATGCGTTAAATTGCTATAAAATATCTATAAATCTGAACCCCGAGGGAGGGTGTACGTACAAGAACTCTGAGGCTGGCTGCCAGGATTCTGGTTCCCTTGGGAGAAACAAGCAGACGCGGGTTCCAATTCCCGCTTCGCTGCCGACTTGCGGCGTGACCTCTGCCGAGGGCCTTAACCTCTCTGAATCAGTTGTCTCCTCTGCAAAATGGGAGACCAAGGCCGTGAAGCAGCGGGCAGTAGGCGGGCGGCCTTTACCGGCACGTCCTCGTCTCCACCACAAAAGGTCATGGCGCCCTGGCCCTGCAGCGCGGTCCCTCTGAGGCCGCCTTCTCGCGCCGCCTGGCCCGGAATGGGACGCCCCGGGGACCAGCAGTTCGCGTTCACCTTCCCTCGCGCGACCTACCTACTCACGCGGTCAGCCGCGGACTTCAGGCTGGCTCTGTCTTGCCGCTGGGCGCCGCCATGTTGGCCCAGAGAGCGTCCGGGTCACGGGCCGCGAGGGAGACAGCAAATCAGGAAAGCCGTCGTCAATTTGTCCCGCCCACAAAAGGAGTAGCACCAATAGGAAGCCGGAATGACTTGATCCCGCCTCATAACGAGCCAGGCCCCGCCCCTACCGAGGCAAGCCGCACTCCGGACTAGGGAACCTTGGAGTATGGCCCGGCAAGGAGCGACTGGGCCGTTCCCAGGCTGGGAGGTCAGAATTGGAAGACTTGTGAATCCAGCCTGAGCAAGAGTGAGACCCTGTTTCTACTAATAGAAATAGAAAATAGAAAAATTAGCAGGCGTGGTGGTGTCTGTCTGTAGTCCCAGCTACTTGGGAGGCTGAGGCAGGAGGATCGCTTGAGCCCTGGAGTTTGAGGTTGCTGTGAGCTATGATGATGCTACCGCACTCTACCTGGGGTGGCAGAGCGAGACTCTGCCTCAAAAAAAAAAAAAACGTAAACCCCTTTCTGCATTCCTGCCTGCATGGCGCAGTGAGCGGGCTTGGGGGATAAGGTATAGGCAACTACCCTCAGGATGCCTCAATGACTCTGCGCAGCCGCAGCACATCCGCCTCATCAGGACTCCTGTGATTGGCCGATCTGAAAGGACCTGTAGCCAATCAGCTGCCGGTCCAGTAGCGCTAGCGCATTCCTCCCTGGCGAGTTGACAGCCTCGGGGATAGTAGCCGGGCGCGCTGCTGCCCTCTGCCGGGACCCCCAGCTAGGCGCAGGCGCAGTTCGCTCCGCTCTGCTGTGCGGGGGCGTGGGTCAGGGCACCTGTGGGCGGCGTGCGGTCGCTGACCTAGCCGCAGGCTTCGGAGCTCCCGGTGTCCCTGTCTTGAAGTAGCAATGGCTTTGTTTTCTTATTTATCCTTCCGGAAGTAGTCTGTTTAAATACACGTTTTACATATTTTATGTGCTGTACTTGCTAACACAGAACACAATGCGATGTGTCAGGCCCTGGTGCAGACTTTATAACATGCCATCCTGGAAAGAACCCATGAAAAATAGCAGCTTCACAGTGGGGGATCCTGGCAGACACCACCTTAAGCAAGGGACCGATGTTAATATCAACAGCGATGAGTCATAGTGACATCATGAAGCCCCTGTGACACAGTGACATCAGAAGGGTCCATCATCACGTCTCTGGTATTCTTGCCAGTAATGCAAAAACCTCAATCTAATCAAGACAAACCAAATATAGAGACAGTCTATAAAATAACTGATCAGTACTCTTCAAAATTGTCAAGGTCACGAAAGACTGAGAAACTGACACAGACTGGAGGAGTCTAAGGAGAGATGACAATTAAACGCAATGAGGGGCTGGGTGTGGACCTGTAGTCCCAGCTACTGAGGAGGGTCAGGCAGGAGGGTCACTTGAGCACAGGGGTTTGAGTCCAGCCTGGGCAACACAGTGAGACCCCATCTCTAAAAAAATTAAAGTGCATAAAAATAAATGCAATGAGGGATCTTGGATAGGATTCTAAACAGAAGAAGAACAGAAGTAGAAAAGTTGGAGGAATCTGAATCAAATCTGTAGCTTATTAGTAGTATTGCAGCAAAGGTAATTTCTTAGTTTGACAAATGTACTGTGGTTATGTAAGATGTTAACATTAGGAGCAGCCAGGTGAGATGTATATGGGAACTCTCTATACTATTTTTGCAACTTTTCTGTAAGTCTAAAATTATCTCAAAAAGTTAAAAATACCCAGGCATGGTGGCTCACATCTGTAATCCTAACACTTTGGGAGGCTGAGGTGGGAGGATGACTTGAGGCCAGGAGTTCAAGACCAGGATGGGCAACATAGAAAAACTCTATCTCTACAAAAAATTTTAAAAAACTAGCCAGACAGGGTGGTGCACACCTGTAGTCCTAGCTACTTGGGAGGCTGAGGGGGGAGGATCGTTTGAGCCCAGTTGAAGGCTTCAGTGAGCTATGATTGATTGTACAACTGCACTCCAGCCTGGGTGACAGAGTGAGACCCTGTACCTAAAATAAACAAGTCAAAAACAAACAAAGCTAGGAAACAGGCACTATGAATATGCCCATTTTCCAGAGGAAGAAATTAAGGCACAGAGAGGTTAAGACACCTGTTTAAGGTCGCATAGCAGAATACGCCAAGGCATGCCTCAAACCCACAGAATATGGATCTAGAGCCCCCACTCTTACTCTTAACCATAACCCCATGGTGTTTCCAGTTACCTCAAAGTGCTGCATATTCTGACTGCATCTTCGTCTATTTCCCTTGTCCCCCATTGATGGATGACTTGTTATGACAAGGCCACTGCAATAAATGTTCTTGCACATATGTCATTCTTCACAGCTACACTTGTACTTCTTGGGAATATTCCAGAAAAGAGGATGTGCTGGTTCAGAAGGTAAGGACATTTCTCATTTGGAAAACCATCAACAGATCGCCCACACCCATCAACAATGTTCCCACAGCCTCCCCTGCATCGTGTGTTACCAAGCATTCTGATTTTTTGCCAATCTGATACTCACCTGTCTGCTTTCTTAAAAAAGCTTTCTTGTTCATCCAGATGTTTTTCCTACAGAGCATCTCCTTGCAAAGCTCAAGGCTAGACAAGGGAATGGGAAGCTCCTTAGCCACAGCCTGTGACCCTACCCCCTCACCCCCTCCTCTAATTGTTCTTCCATCGAGGGGAGAAAGGGAAACTTAAAGGGGACCCCCACCTCAACCATCCATCAGAAGATGCAGGGAAATCGTGTCCTTCCCTTGGGTGTGGTTAAGCAGCAAGATTTCAGACACATGCGTGTTTGAGTCCCAGCTCAACTGTTTTAATTGCACTTATACAATGAGCAGTTTTTGAGTGCCTGTTGTATGCAGGCACTGTTTTGGGCACTGGGGATAGGAAGGTGAACAGAACAGGCAAATCCCTGGCCCCCGTGGAGTTTCTGTTCTCACAGGATGAGACAGATCATCAGCAAATACGTATGTAAGATGTCAGCAGATGATAAAAACAAAACAGGCCAGGTGCGGTGGCTTACACCTGTAATCCTAGCACTCTGGGAGGTCAAGGCAGGAGGATCGCTCAAGGTCAGGAGTTCAAAACCAGCCTGAGCAAGAGCGAGGCCCCGTCTCTACTATAAATAGAAATAAATTAATTGGCCAACTAAAAATATATAGAAAAAATTAGCCAGGCATGGCGGCACATGCCTGTAGTCCCAGCTACTTGGGAGGCTGAGGCAGAAGGATTGCTTGAGCCCAGGAGTTTGAGGTTGCTGTGAGCTAGGCTGATGCCACGGCACTCCAGCCTGGCATCAAAGTGAGACTGTCTCAAAAAAAAAAAAAGTTAAAAATCAAATAAAATAAAAAATAAAAAAAAATAGAAAAAGAAAGAGTGGTGGGAAAGATTTTTTTTTTGTCTTTCCTCCTGTGTCCAATCAGAGAAAAATTTTAAATCACTTTTTAATTTTATTTATCTATTTTTTTTTAGAGATGGGATCTTGCTGTGTCACCCAGGCTGGACTTAAGCCCAGTCCTCCCACCTTAGTTTCCCAAGTAACGGACTACTAGCATTTGCCACCGTGCCCACCTGTTTTGTTTTGTTGGGGTTTTTTTTTGAGACAGGGTCTGGCTATGTTGCCCAGGCTGGTCTTGAACTCCTGGCCTTAAGTGGTCCGCCCATCTTGGCCTCCCTAAGTGCTGGGATTACAGGCATGAACCAACACACCCATGCCTAAAATTAAAATATTTATGGAAATAAAAATACCCACTGTCAGGTGCAAACACTTAAGTGAACAGCTGCCTCCTGCTCACCCTCTCACAGTCTGGGGTGGGGGATGCTGTTATTTTAGGGCAGTGGTCAGGGAGGGCCTCTCTGAAGAGGTGACATTTGAGTAAAGACTGAACTGAAGGAGAAACCATGCAGGCAGGTTGCAGAATGGGTTCCAGGTGTCAGGAACTGCTAGTGCAAGGGTTCCAAGGTGGGAATGTGCTTGGGGACTAAAAACAAAACAAAACAAAACAAAACAACCCACGTCACATCTGGAAGGATCTAGAAGGAAAGGCAGGAGCAATATGACCCCTGAAACAGTGGATTGGCCTTTCTGAACCTTGAATTTCCTTATTTATAAAATGGGCCTAAGAGCTTCCACCCTGAGAGGGCGGTGGTGGTGAAGATGAAATGAAATTGCACCCGGTACAGTGCCTGGCACAGAGTGCATGCTCCTGGAACAGAAGCGGTTAGGAACAACAGCCTCAGCCTGTTTTCCGGAGGAGGCGGCTAGGCAAGGGGGCTTTCAACTCTCTTCCTACGACACGGAGGCACAAAGGGGTGCGTGTGTTTTAAAAGGTTCTGAGCATCAGGAAGATTTTAGGGGGTCTCCCCAAAGTTGAGAGTAGGGGATTTCACAAGGGCAGTCAGTGATGGGAAGTCCCCTGGGACTGGGGTCTTGGGATGGTCTCTGTCCCCTCTCTGTCTGTCTCTAGCCCCATCTACTAGACAGAGACACGAAGAGACGGCGACAATACGGCGACATTCACATCAAGAGAGACCGAATGACTGGGAGACCTGCAACAGTAACAGAGACCCAGAGATGGAGAGACAATGAGAGCGCGAAGAGACCCGACGACAGAAGGGACAGAAGGAAACAGGGACAGGCAGATTCACGGAGACGCAGAGAGACAAAGGCAGAGACAGGAAAGGCCGTGGTGACGCAGAGAGACGGACCGACAGCGACCCAGAGACACAGACCCAGAATCCGAGGAACGAGGCTGACCCAGAAAGGGCTGTCCCCTCGGGAGACCCGGGCGGCCCCGTCGGGGGCGCGCCGAGAGCTCCCCCGGCCTGCCCCCGTCGTGCCTGGGCCGTGACTTCAGAGCCCGCGCGGATGCTATAAATGGCCACGCGGCCGCTGCCGGGGCCGAGTGAGTCAGCGCGTGACGCCGCCGCCGCCCGGACCCCCGCCAGGCCCCGCCCGCCGCCGCCAGGCCCCGCCCCCGCCCAGCCAGGCCCCGCCCCCGACCCGCCCCCGCCCGCCCCGCCCCGCCCCGACTGCCCGGGGGCCCCGGCGCTGGTCTTCACGCGCACAGTAGCGACCTGTGGCCCGCGGAGGGCCGGTCGGCGTGGGCAGGATCCAGGAATCTGCGCGTTCGAATCCCGGCTCCGCCACCCTTGAGCTGTGTGACCTGAATAGTCGGCTGCACCTCTCTGTGCCTCATATGGACCCCATCTCCTAGGGCTATCGTGGGGAATGATTTAACGGATCCAAAACACGGAGTACACGGCAGATGCTAATTGTTAGCTCGCGTTGTTAATATGTATTTCAGCGTATCTCCAACATATCATGACGTAGCATCAACTGGTCCTTAGCACATGGCCTGAGCTCAGGGCTTCTCAAACGGGGAGCGATCTTCTTCCACCCCCACCCCAACCCGGGGCCATTTGGCAATGCCTGTATATATTTCTTGTTGTCAAAACTAAGGGGGTGCTGATGGCCTCCGTCCAGGAATGACGCCTGAAGCCCTGCGATGCCCAAGGCAGCCCCCACCATGAGGAATTCCCAGCCTCAACTGTCAGACGTGCTGCGGTTGAGACACCCGTCCTTAGTCCCACAGGTAAGGTTCATGGGACACAGGATCAAATTCTATTTTGCCCCTGCCCAGCTGTGTGACACTGGGAAGTGATTCCATGCCTCCGTGCCTCAGTTTCCCTGCATGTAAAGTGAGTGTAATAACAGTGTCCACCTCTGAGGGTGTTGGGAAGATTGAATGGATATATATGCAGTGCTCGGAACAAGGCCTGACATACGGCTGCTCATGTCACAGCCATGTCCTTAGCACAGGGCCGGTAAACTGCATGTTCTTGTCATATCATTAGTGTGGGGCTGGATGCTGCCATGTCATCCAAGTGTCACTAGCGTGGTCGTGACGTATGTGGACATGGCATCCATCCCTGTGGTCCAGGGGGGAGATCTGGCCAGATGGGGCTGCTTGACAGGGACATAGTTCATGCCTGGCCTGGGATTCAACCGCACAGTCACTGCATGGCTCAGGTGACCCACAGGTGGATGGGGAGGATCTGTGCTCCCCCAGGTGCTTATGAGTGGCTGGAGTGGACAAAACGGGGTGCTGGACCCTCAGCAGAAAGAATGCTATCATCTGAGTCCCTCCCCTGTGCCAGGCGCTGTGCTGGGCATGTCCAAGGCATTATTTCTCCTGATTTTTACAACATTCCCATAAGGCAGGCACTGTCATTAGCCCATTCTACAGATGTGGCAATAGAGGCCCACAGAAAAGGCTTGCCTAAGGTTATAGGATGTTGGTATCTGGAATTAAACCGAGGATGGTGCTCCGCAAACTACCACAGGTGACAGTCCTGCCTCAAAACTGGAAAGAGAAGAAGAGAGATGAACTCAGAGACTCAGCCAGAGGCCCGGGAGATGGTGGGCGGAGAAGGGGGTGACAGAAGAAGGTTGGTCTGTGTCGGATCAAGCCCCCCCTAAGCATAATGCAGGCTGCCCCCCTAGGTGGAAACAATGACACAATCAGCTCCCAATACCAAGGCTCTGACATCACAAGGGGGGGCACCGAGATGGGGGTGCTCCGCCCCTTGGCAGGCCCCTGTGTCCAATGGAATGGCCTTGGAAGAGACCCGGGCCGCCTTCGGAGCTTCAAAAACGTGTGAGGAGGGAAGAGGGTGCAGACGGAGCTCCAGCTGCTGCTGCCGAACTCAGAGTCAGCGCCACCACTGCCCCGGCCGCAGCCTCCAGCCAGCATGTCCGCTGCTCACTTCAACAGAGGCCCTGCCTATGGGCTGTCGGCCGAGGTCAAGAACAAGGTAGGGCTCCAGGGCCAGAAGCCCTGCTGCTGGGGTTCCCCAAAGCCCCTCCTGCCTACCCCATGTGACCTGGAACCTGAGAGGGGGAGAGGGAGAGGCATGGGGCAGGCACTGCCTTGCTCCCCCCTGGGGACGTCCCAGAGAGCTCACTACTGCTGGGGGCACAGCCACACAGAAACAGAGGGTCAGTCCTGCACAGGTTCCTACCTGTTCAGCGTCCTCTGTTAACCCTTTGTGTTCCTGGATGGGAGGGGGCCGTAGGGGCAACACTTGTTGATTTTTCCCACACCCCCAGCCTAACAGAAATATTGGGGGGCGCTTCAGACCTGGGGTTCCTGGGAGGTGAAGCCCAGAAACTGTGGGAGATGGTGAGGGTAGAGAGGGACAGCGGAGGAGGGCAGGGGGCTGTGGGCATCAGAAACATGGCAGGGGGCTCCTAATTGCAGAGCTAGGAAGATATCCAGACAGCGCCTCCATGCTATGGATGGGTAAACTGAGGTTCAGAGAGGAGAGGCGAGTGGCTAGGGACCCAGGTAAGGCAGGCCCAGAGCTGGGGCCCTGGATTCACTCCCCCTACACCAGAATGGGGTCAGTTTCTCCAGGATAGGAAACTCGGCCTTCCCACCCCACTGGGATCCCCCAAGAGCGCTGCCGGGGAAGGCGGTCCAGCCCCATTTGACAGAGGGGAATACTGAGGCACACGGTGACTTTTCCCAGGGTCCCATAGCGAGGGAGTGGGGAGCCGGCATTGGAGCCTGGGTCGGGGGGACCCTGGGGCTGGAGGAGGACGCGGCGGGGGCGGGTGCTCGGGCTGGAGACGGATCCCAGCGCCGCCCCCTCCCCCAGCGCCGGCCCCAGAGCCGCGCGGAGCCGCCAGGCCATATAAGGCGGCCTCGGGGAGCCCGGGCCACACTATATAAGGGCCGGTTTGCTTTATAAAGCCGGGCTGGTGGGGAGGGGGGCGGCAGGGCCGGGGCCAGGTGAGGGGGCCGCCCCTCGCACCTCCCCCTGCCCGCCCGGGAGAAGGGGCAGCCGGGTCCCCAGGGACTGGGAGCCTGGCTGGGCTGGGGCGGAGGGTTCTGGAGAAACCGGAGGTGGGGGTGGGGGCAAAGAGACACAGACAGAGACACTGAGAGACCAAAGAGACAGCCAGGGAGGGCGAACCGTGAGGCAGATGAGACCTAGACAGCGAGAGGGACAGCGATGGAGACAGACGCGCCCCACCCCCCATCAGAGGCAGGGAACTTGGAGTTAGGGACAGAGAATGACCTACGGCGGCAGAGAGGCCAGCTGCGCCAGCCCCACCCCCGGCCAGACAGGGACTAGCCACCCAGAGAGATGGGGACCCCAAGACAGGGCCAAGGACAGACAGACAGAGCTTGCGGGGAGACAGAGACATAGACACGCAAGGAGTGGGGCGGACCAAGGCCAGACCCCCAGCTCCGGCTAGAGACAGAGCCCCGGAGATGGGGACCTGGGGAGACACAGAGACAGAGATGTAGGACAGAGCAGTCCCCTGCAAGCCAGCACACACGAGTGTCTCCTTAGATCCCCTCCTCCCCTGCCTGGGCGCCCCCTCTTCCAACAGGGGGCAGGGCCAGAGGAAGATATACCCCAAGTTTGGCCTGGAGGGGGAACCAAGAAGCCAGGCGCCGCCCCCCACCCCTCTGGCTCTAAGGATCTGGCTTTCCACGTCCACCCCCCTGTCTACACTTTCTGGTGCCAAACCTCAGAATGCCCGGAATGGCCCCCTGGGCAGGTGCCACCTCAGCTCTGGCCCTCAGCCCACCCCAGTGCCCACCCCCCCTACAGACGCTGGGGCAGAATTGCCTTAGTTGGAAAGGGACGAAGCAGGAGAGGAGGCCGAGGGAGGCTTGGATGGGACCCAGGGAGCGAGGGCCACTCCCCACAGCATCCTCACCACCCCTCTGTGCCCCCCGCCCCCAGCTGGCCCAGAAGTACGACCACCAGCGGGAGCAGGAGCTGAGAGAGTGGATCGAGGGGGTGACAGGGCGCCGCATCGGCAACAACTTCATGGACGGCCTCAAGGACGGCATCATTCTTTGCGAGTGAGTGGGGTGCTCGTGGCCCGGACCCTGCTTGGGCCATCCCCAACCTGAACACCCATCTCCACGTGGCCCCTCAACCCCTCAAACAACCATGAAGCCCACAGCTGGGTTGAACACTTTGTATCGGAAACCTGAAGACAGTCCTCTGGGGTGACAAATAGTCATTGCGCCCATTTAACAGGCCAGGATAACTGAGGCCCAGTTGGGTTAACACACTTCCCAAAGTCCTAGGCTGTTTCAATGGGGATGACTCCAGAATCTTAACCACCATGCTGTATGGGGCAGGCCCATCTATGGGTTCCAAAGTCCCCAGAAACAGCGGTTACAGTTAATAGGCAGCTGGCAACAACAGCTGGCTTGGTAAGGTGACAGACATCTTAAGTAGGACCCAGCTTTTTTTTTTTTTTTGAGACAGTCTTGCTTTGTTGCCCAGGCTAGAGTGAGTGCCATGCCATCAGCCTAGCTCACAGCAACCTCAAACTCCTGGGCTCAAGCGATCCTCCTGCCTCAGCCTCCCGAGTAGCTGGGACTACAGGCATGTGTCACCATGCCCAGCTAATTTTTTCTATATATATTAGTTGGCCAATTAATTTCTTTCTATTTATAGTAGAGACAGGGTCTCGCTCTTGCTCAGGCTGGTTTCGAACTCCTGACCCCGTGCAATCTGCCCGCCTCGGCCTCCCAGAGTGCTAGGATTACAGGCGTGAGCCACCTCAGCCGGCAAGGACCAGGCTTTTTACTCCATTTCAGAGCCCGATGGCCCCAAATCCACAGCAGGCCTAGCGCTGGGGGCGATCCTATCTGCATCTCTGTGTCTGACCTGGGGCAGGGTGACCCAAGCGCCCCCAGGAGGCCTTCTGAAGGCGCTGGGGAGGGTTATGGGGGGTGTTTATCTTGTTCCATCCTCGTCTGCTAGAAAGGAATTGGGGCACAGGGCAGGGGGCGGGAGAGGCTGGTGTCCCAGCTCAGACGGAGAGAGGGCTGCTCGGGTCTCAAACGGCACAGAGCCAGCCAGCCACTGGGTCATTTGCTCATCACTCACGCAGCAAGGATTTACGGAGCACTTGCTGTGTGCCAGGCTCTGGAGCAGGCACGGTGGCAGTGAACAGACAGGGTAGGAGCTAGGAGCAACTAGGACTGAACAGGGAGCTGTGGCAGTGAGATCATATAGTCAATCAATTCACCACGGACTTGACCGTGGTGGCAAGTGCCCTGGGGAAAAGTCACCTGGGGAAGGAGGATGAGAGGGGCAGGTTGGGTGTGTGTGTGTGTGTGGGGGGGTTGCTGTTCTTAACAGAGTGGGCTGCGAAGCTTTCTGAGTTGGTGACACTTGAATAGAACCCCAGACAGAGGGAGGAAGCTGGGAGAGCTGAGAGAAGAGGGGTCGTTGGAGGCAGAGGGGACGGCCGGTGCAAAGGCCCTGAGGTAGGAGCGTGCTCGGGGTGTTCAAGGAACGTAAGGAGGCCAGCGTGGCCAGCACCTCGTGAGTGACGGGGAGTGCAGGGAGAGGAAGTCACAGTGAACCAGGGACCTTTTAATCATGGCAAGGAGTTAGGATTTGATTGTGAAGGCCAAGGGGAGGCACTGCAGGATTCTGAACTGGAGGATAACTTGAATTGTCTCAAATGGCCATCTGGCTGCTGCGTGAGGAAGAGTCTGTAGGGATGAGGTAGAAGGTGGGAGCCCCAAGAGACAGACACTGGTGGCTTAGACCAGGGTGGAGGTGGTGGGGAGTAGTGGGGGGTCTTCTGGAGGTATTTAGAAGGCAGAGAGGCCGGGCATGGTGGTTCATGCCTGTAATCCCAACGCTTTGGGAGGCCAAAGCAGGAGGATCACTTGAGCCCAGGAGTTCGAGACCAGCCTGAGCAAGAGTGAGAGCCCATCTCCACAAAAAATGGAAAAATCAGCCAGGCATGGTGGCATGTACCTGTAGTCCCAGCTACTAGGGAGGCTGAGGCGGAAGGCTGAAGCAGGAGGAGTTTGAGACCAGCCTGGGCAACAGAGAGACCCCATATCTACAAAAGGTAGAAACATTAGCTGGGCGTGGTGGTGTGCGCATGCGTAGTCTAGGAGGATCGCCTGAGTGCCGGAGTTTGCGGTTGCAGTGAGCTATGATGACGCCACTGCACTCTAGTCTAGGGCAACAGAGTGAGACCCTGTCTCAAAAAGAAAAAAAAAAAAAAAAGGAGGGGAGAGACTGGAGGTGGGGCTCTGAGAAAGCGGGGGAGTCAGGGGCAAGTTCGAGGGCTTTGGCTGAGCACCCGGAGTTTGGTGGGAGTGGGGTGGGTTCGATTGGAGACACCCACGGGGGAAGCTGGATGGGGAGCGAGAGGCCAGGGCTGCAGGGAGCCATGGGGGCGTCGCTGGTGGCACATGGATGGCACCTAGAGCCAAGAGACTGGATGGGATCATGCAGGGGGTGGGCATGGCCAGAGAAAGGTCTGTGTGGGCTCCCCACCGTCTGCAAGAGAAAAGGACGCTCAGACGTGGCCCCAGTGAGGCTTGGGGACACCAGGAGACTTGGGCACACCTGGCATGGGGAGCCTGTCTCACGGGGACCTGAGTCTAGCTCCCCCTGAAGCTGGTGTCCCACCTGTGGACCCCACAGGGCTGCACGGAGAGCTGGCTGTAGTGGGAGGTGACACGGCGGTACGGTATGGGCCACCCACGGTCACCCTGATGCCCTACCCGCTGGGCTGGGCCAGTACGGGCATCCTCACTCCCCTCCCCCGCTCCTTGTAGGTTCATCAACAAGCTCCAGCCAGGCTCCGTGAAGAAGGTCAACGAGTCCACCCAAAACTGGCACCAGGTGAGCCCAGGCCCTTGCAGCCCCTCGCCCACAACCCTCAGCCCTCCACCTGCCCGCCCACCCCTGACCCTTCCCCGGCTGCCCGCTCCCCACCAGCTGGAGAACATTGGCAACTTCATCAAGGCCATCACCAAGTACGGGGTGAAGCCCCACGACATCTTTGAGGCCAACGACCTGTTTGAGAACACCAACCACACCCAGGTGCAGTCCACACTCCTGGCCCTCGCCAGCATGGTGAGTGAGGGTGCAGGGTGTGCCCAGGGGTGGGGGGTGGCCCGGGCTGGGCTGCACGTGTGGCCACTGGTGGCCCTGAGCCCGGTGTGGGTGGCAGGTGCTGGCAAGGGTCTCCAAGGGGACGATGCAGTCTGGAGGCCCTGTCGTCACTCCCACCCTCCTCGCCCCACCCAGGCCAAGACGAAAGGAAACAAGGTGAACGTGGGGGTGAAGTATGCCGAGAAGCAGGAGCGGAAATTTGAGCCCGAGAAGCTAAGAGAAGGGAGGAACATCATCGGGCTGCAGGTACCGCCCCTTCCCCGCCGAAAAGTCGAGGAGGCCAGGAAGGCACCCTGGTCCCCGAAAGGTTTTGGGGACGGGATATTTGTCATTAACTCAGCCACAGGCCGGGCACGGTACTCAGCATCTTCCATTCACAAACTCGCTCCGCTAACAGCCTTTGTGGGGAGGTGATGTTACCATCACGTCCTTTCTACAGATGGGGAAACTGAGGCCCAGGGAGGCCAGCTCTCTTTTGCCTGGATCTCCCAGTTCATGCATGGTGGGCTGGGACTTGAACCTTAGAAGTCGATCATGTGATACACCCACCCCAGGCCTCAGTTTCCAATCTGAAAAATGCAATGGTCCCTCGTCCTCGGACGTCAGTTACTGCTCATGACCCGGGTGAGGCTCTGTGATTGTCTCTCTGCTTCCTAGATGGGCACCAACAAGTTTGCCAGCCAGCAGGGCATGACGGCCTACGGCACCCGGCGCCACCTCTACGACCCCAAGCTGGGCACAGACCAGCCCCTGGACCAGGCCACCATCAGCCTGCAAATGGGCACCAACAAGGGTGCCAGCCAGGTGAGGGGGGTCCGTGGGACATGCTGGTGCGGCCCTTTCCCCCAGTGGTCCCCACGGGCTGACCTCGCTGCCCTCCACAGGCCGGCATGACCGCGCCAGGGACCAAGCGGCAGATCTTCGAGCCCGGGCTGGGCATGGAGCACTGCGACACGCTCAACGTCAGCCTGCAGATGGGCAGCAACAAGGGGGCCTCGCAGCGGGGCATGACTGTATACGGGCTGCCGCGCCAGGTCTATGACCCCAAGTACTGCCTGAACCCCGACTACCCGGAGTTGGGCGAGCCCGCGCACAACCACCACCCGCACAACTACTACAACTCCGCCTAGGCCGCCGCCCTCCCCGCCTTCCCCCCCGGGAGGCTGGCCGCTGCCCTTGGCTGGACCCCGCCGGCCCAGCCGACCCCTCTCCCTGCATGGCGCCCTCCAGCCCCCTGGCACCTGCCTACAGGGTTAGAGTTTGGGGCAAGCAGACTGGGGGGCCTGTGGGGGACCCCTCCCTGTAGTGCTGCAGGGTCCAACATAGAGCCGGGTGTCCCCAACAGCACCCAGAGGATGCACTGAGCAAAGCTATTCCAGCTGTCGCCCCACTCCCTCACAGTGGGTACCCCCAGGACCAGAAGCCCCCCAAGCGAAGCCCCCAGAGCCCAGGCTCGGCCTGCCCCCACCCTGTCCCCATAGTGGGAGCAAACTGCATGCCCAGAGACCCAGCGGACACACGCGGTTTGGTTTGCAGCGACTGGCGTACATGGATGTGACAGCGGTGTTTGGAACGCGAGCACTTTGTTTTTTCTACTTCACTGGAGCACAATAAACGGCTGTAAAGTCACCCAAGGCCTCGGGGCTGCTCTGGCAGGATCCACCCAGCTCCCCGCACACACATCTGCGCGGACAGACTCACACTCACACACACACACGCGCGCGCGCACACACACACACACGCACGCTGATACACACACGGACCTCACAGCCACTTGGCTAGACATAGGACAGGCACCCTGTCTCACTCGCACGCAAAATCCACACACACACGCAGAACACACTCCCACCCATGACATGCACACCTATAGTCCCAGCACTTTGGGAGGCAGAGGCAGGAGGATCGCTTGAGCCCAGGAGTTTGAGATCAGCCTGGGCAACATAGTGAGATCCCATCTCTACAAAAATTGAAAAAAGTTAGCCAGGCGCGGTGGCACATGCCTGTAGTTCCAGCTCCTCCAGAGGCTGATGTGGGAGGATCAATTGAGCCAAGGAGTTCAAGGTTACAGTCAGCCACTGCACTCCGGCCTGGGCCATAGAGTGAGACCCTGTCCCTTTCCTTAAAAAACAAAAGGCATACTTGGAGGGCGGATACACACGCAGCTGCACACACACGTACACGATATTTGCACGCACACACACACACAATGCCCAGCAGCTCTCCTGTGGGGCCTGTAGGTTGTGGTGACAGAGCCCGAGCACTGGGACTGGCTAGATAGGAAGTGAATCCCGCATCAGCTGGCTACTGGCTGGGTGACCCTGGGCACCCACTTCTCCCTGTTTCCCCAACAGGAAAATGGGGACAGTGATCCCTGCAGGGTCAGGGGAGAGCGTAAATGAAATGACACCCTAGACAGGGGGTGCTGTTCCAAATATTTAGCTGCTGATGGGGTCCGGGCACCAACAATGAGAAAAACAATGAGCAGCGGGCCCTGGTGGCCCCATGAACACTTTAACCCTGGATTGTGGGGGATGATGGGCACTTCCGGGCCAGGGCACCGGCCTTTTGCTGACCGGCACAGAGCAGGCGAACAGTTCGCCATGGGGCGCGGCTACCTGGGCGTGCCCAGCTCACTCCCAGCCCCCTTAAAGCTGAGCCTGGAGTTTGGCCTGCCAGCCCAGGACTCTAGAAGGCCATGGACAGGGCCCCAATCTTCTCATGTTTCAGAGGGGACCCTGTTATATCCATAAGGACAGCCCCAGCCACCCTGCCTGGAAGCCACCAACCATCGGGGTTCCAGGGAGAAGGTGCGGAGAAGTGGGGAGGGGCAAGGAGCCATCTTCTCCCCCTCTCTCCCCAGGGAGGGCAGGGGTCGAGGCTGGAACGTGGGGATCTGCAGAGACGCACACCAGAAGTCCCCAGTGCACAGATGCGCACAGCCCCTGGGGCCTCGTAAACCGGATTCCAGGCGCTCTTGGCCTGGCTACTGCGTCCCGCTCCCCCGGGCCGGCGCGGGGGAAGCTATGCCGAGGACCCGCGCCTGGCCCGGGGCCTGCCTCTCAGGAAAACAGCACCATATTAGCACTCGGCCTGTGAGACTGGGGTGGGCGGGCGGCAGGGAGGGCCCCGACGCCAGAGGCACAAGCCCCTTCCTGCTGGATCCGGAAGGGCACCCTGCAACCCAGGTGCCTGGCCACCTCTCCGCCTACACCCACTGGCTCCCGCCAGGGCTAGGAACCTTACCTGGGCCTTGGAGGAGGCGGCAAGATTACCAGGGTGACCTGGGGGCACATGGCAGACCCAGCCACTCAGCCACCCAGCCCAGCCCAGCAGCCAGGGCTTCAGGGCCAGCTAACGCCTCCCCCAGTCGTTCACACTTGAAACTGCCCTGGGTGGGCCCCAGAGCCACTCAAACCCTGCCTGGCACTTCCATCCTCAGCACAGCCCTAGGAAGAAGGTTCTTTCATCCTTCCTGCTGTACGAGGAGGGTGAAGGTCACCTGCTGCCCCAGCTCATGGGGCCGGGTGGAGGAGTTGGATCTGCCCCAGGCTGCTGGGCACTGGGGTCCCCCCGTTACTCACGTGACTTCAGGCGCCACTGTCAGGGCGAGCATCCGGTCCCCACGTGCACCTTCCTAGAGTCCTCACCACCCTTGGAAAAAGGTCCCTTTCTTGGACTGTTCCCCTCCCGTGTCCCTCCCCACCCACAGCCTACAGGAAAGCCCATGAGCCGTTCCCTCGGCCTGGACCCCACACTCGCAGGGAAGTCAGACTGTGCGCTCTGACCCAGGAGTCTGGCTTCCTGCGTTCAAGTCCTATCCGTGCCACTTTCTGGCTCCCCCCCACTTCCGGCTGGGGGCACACACAGAACTTGAGAAATCACCATGGCCGGGGAGGCAGGGATCTGCATCGGCTGCTTTATTTAAGGGCTTGTGACTGACAGCTGTCCCCCAACCCAGCCCCTGCCTCCTCTACAAAGGCAAGTGACATGAAATGAGGCTTCCCGGTTAGCACAGGGGAGCTGGCTCCCTCCAGGGCCCAGTCAAGGACCTGCGCGACGGTGGCTTCCAATTCCAGGCCACGGGCATCGGAAGGCGGGGAAGCGGGGAGTCCAGTCAAAGGGGCGAGGTGCTGGTGAGGTGGCCAGAGAGGGCCTGCTCCAGCCTCTCCCAGGCTTCCCTTCCCAGGAGTGTAGGGAAACTGCCCCCCGCCCCCAGGAGCCAGAGCCCCAAAGCCAGGGGGTCAGGGGAGCAGGGAGCGAGGCAAAGGCTGCTGGAGCCAAGTGGGGCCAGTTCAGGCCCCTCAGGCCCAGCAACCCCTCAACCTCACCACGTGTCCGCAAGCACACCCCACGGCCACACGGCAGCCACACACACACACTCACACCCACTCCACACACACCGCGGGCCGCGAGCCACAGCCCTGGACCCACGCCCTGGACCCCTGGAATGTCTCTGGTGTCCGACCCGGCGAGTGCGTCCCCGGACGCGGCAGGCGGGGCTGCCCAGGGGTGGGTCCTCTGCGTCGCTACTGATTGGCTGCCTCGCAGGCATCTATCCAATCGCTGTACACATCCACGGGTTCTGACAGATCTGAGCCGCTGAGGTCAAGGGCGACTGGCAGCATTGGACCCCGGCCCTGCAACTTCTCACTCCGCACAGATCAGTGGTGGCACCCGTTCCTCTGAGCAGCCACGGCCCTGTACCAGGGCACACGGCGGAGCAGAAGCTGCACTCCCGCCCCTCACCCCTGGCCCTGTGCGCCGAGCAGCCCCGGCCTCCCCGCCTCCACCCTCTGGAAAAATCCTTGTTTTCCAAGGATACACGTGATAGGCGTCTGGAATTCTTCTAGGCACACGGTACAAGAGATGACTCCGGTGTTGCGGGCACGGTCCCTGAAACGGGCAGCGGCGGAGGGACTGGTGAGCAACGAGCCCTGGCCCCGAGGGTGACAACGCCCCAAGCAGGGCGGCGAGGGGCAGGGGAGGAGGGAGGAGGAGCCCTGGGCGCCCCACGAGGCAGGATCCCGCGCCCGCTTCCCCACTCACATTTTCACGTCACAAGACTTCTCGTGGTTGCAGAAGGGGCAGGTGAACTGGGTCTCAAGGGTACCTGTCATCTTCTTCTTGGGAGGCGGCTTCCGTTTTGACTTTCTGCGTCCCATGTCTGCAGGTGGCCACACCTGTGGGGGATGGGGCAGAAGTCAGTGACGCACGAACCACCACGCACGGACCACCACGCACACACAGAGGTGTGTCCCAGCCTCCACCTCTGAGGGACAAGGCTCTTGTCCCTGGGCAGGACAGTCCCGATGCGCTCTGGACGGGAAGGGTGAGGACAGGCTCTAACCCTGACTCCCCCACTCACTGCGTGACCCAAGCAGGTTACCTGAACTCTCTGTGGCCCAGTTCCCTGTCTATATACTAGACGAGGTCGCTTCCTTAGAGGGGCCTTGTGGGGCTGGCGGGAGCAATGGTAAGCTAAAGGCTGGGCACAAGGACCCCGCGCATCCATTATTGGCACCTGCACTAGCAGTCACTGTTCCTGGCGAGGATGACACAAGAGACGACAGTACAGGCCAGGACAGGCCAACAGGGCAGGGCTGGGCCGTGCCCAAGCGCTCAGAAGACGGCGATTTTATTCGGCTGCTCCTCTTGTCGGGGGACACGCAAGTGCCATTGAGAAGGGGGCTGCGATGGCCTCCAGATGGGCCGGCTGGGATGACAGGCTACAGGGCAGAGAAGCAGGGACAGGCACTTTGAGTAGAGGAATACTGTGCGTGAAGGCTCTGGGGCATGTGCCTGTCCCTTGGCCGGTAGAGAGAGAACAGGGACAGGTGGGAGGGTGGTGGATGTTTGGATGGGTCCTGGAGGCTGTGAGCAGCGACAGGATGAGATCACTCTGTGCTTTTGAGGGACGGAGGCATGTGAGCCATGAGTCTGCATGAAGATAAAGGCAGAGCCAGGGCAGGGCTGTTGGGGTGGACAGATGGAAGAGACAAGTCACTGGAGTGACTGTGATGAGAGGACAGTCCAGGGTGACTCTCGAGGAGGTGGAGGGGACACAGTTGGTGGGCAGGGAGAGTAGATGACATCATTCTCTAGTGTCTAACACATAGGGGTGTTGGGAAAAATGATGGGGGTGGGTCATGTGCCAGAGGGACATCTAGGGACAGATTTCTTGGAGGCAGCCAGGTAGGAAAACAGCAGCAGCTACCCATGAGCGCAACTCGCATACTAGGCATCGTGCTCAGGGCTGTGCTTGCCACTCTGATCCTCCCACGGTGCCTCCGCCCACAGATACCCCACTGCTGCTCTAGCATTGTTCCTCCACAGCAGGGCAGGTCGCCCAGGATCAAGAGAGGAGTTTCATTCATAATTAGTGATCACTCCCTACGCAACGGCCTCACCCTTCACTGCAGGTACTTCCAATTTACCAAGTAAAAGCAGCAATGGAAAGAGAGCACCTAGGATCCCCCACTCGGCCTTCCCTCTTTTACTATGAAAGTATAGTATGTCTCTGTTTCCCGCAAAAACGGCTTCTCCACTCTGCTCTGGGTCCTGTCTCCCTTTCCTTCAGCAACATCAAATTTCCCAGCTCAGGCCGGGCTCGGTGGCTCACACCTGTAATCCTAATACTCTGGGAGGCTGAGGGAGGAGGATTGCTCAAGGTCAGGAGTTCAAAACCAGCCTGAGCAAGAGTGAGACCCCATCTCTACTAAAAATAGAAAGAGATTAATTGGCCAACTAAAAATATATAGAAAAAATTAGCCAGCATGGTAGCGCATGCCTGTAGTCCCAGCTACTAGGGAGGCTGAGGCAGGAGGATCGCTTGAACCCAGGAGTTTGAGGTTGCTGTGAAGCTAGGCTGACGCCATGGCATGGGCAACAAAGTGAGACTCTGCCTCAAAAAAAAAAAAAAATTTCCCAGCTCTACCAGATCCAGGACACATGTTATCACCTTCCCTCATCATTTGAAAAGGAAAAAAACAACCTCTTCAGTCTCTTCCTACTACCACCTGTTTCTCTGCAGGCTTTTCTAGTGTAGAACTGTCTGCGTTCCCTCCCATTCTCTCCTACGTCCCTGCTGCCCCCACAACTAAGGTCACCAGTGGCTCCATACTGCCCTCCCACTCTTGCCTCATGGCTCTCAGGACCCCACGCTCTCCCGCCCCGCCTCACTGGTGGCTGTGAGTCTCCTCAGCTCCTCTAATGAGTTCAGTCTTCAGCCTTCTCCCCTTTCCAACTATACCTACCTCAAGATCCCAGAGATGTCACCTGGTGTCAGGGCTTCACACCCCCTCTACATGGATGTCTCCCCTGCACTGCAGGCTCGCTGGTCTACCTGCCTCACCCACACCTTCACTTGATGTCTAACAAATGTTTACACACAACACGCTCCAAACCAACCCCTGACACCTCAACCTGCTCTCCTGTAGTCTCCCTCAGCTCCGCTAATAGCGAGTTCATGTAATCAGACCAAAAGCCTTGGACTCATCCTCCATGCCTTTTTCTCTCTCACATCCCTTATCCGATCCTGCCCCTGCCCTTGTCCCTCTACCTGGGAAATACGCCCAGAATCCGACCACTTCTTACCTCCTCCGGGACCAGTACCATGGTCCTCAGTCGTGGTCATCTCAGCTTCCTCACTGGTCTCCCTGGGTCTCCAACCTCACCCACCACCTTCCAAATGTAAATTCTAAGAAAGCAGATATTTTTGTCTTTTCCTTGTATCCCCAGAGCCTAGAACTGTTCATGGCACAGAAGTGGTACTCAACAAATATTTACTGAATGAATGAATGAACAAATTATAGACCTTTTTTTTTTCTTTTTTTTTTTTTTTTTTTTGAGACAGAGTCTCACTCTGTTGCCTGGGCTAGAGTGCCATGGCTTCAGCCTAGCTCACAGCAACCTCAAACTCCTAGGCTCAAGCGATCCTCCTGCCTCAGCCTCCCAAGTAGCTGGGAATACAGGCATGAGCCACCATGCCCGGCTCATTTTTTCTATATATTTTTAGTTGGCCAATTAATTTCTTTCTGTTTTTAGTAGAGACAGGGTCTCACTCTTGCTCAGGCTGGTTTCGGACTCCTGATCTTGAGTGATCCGCCCACCTCAGCCTCCCAGAGTGCTAGGATTACAGGCATGAGCCACCACGCTCAGCCTAGACCCTTTGTTGACAGATACTGATGCTGCAATCAACAAGGCAGGCCAGGAATCTGTTCTTGTGGAGGATGACAGACCCTTAACAAGCAAACTAATAAGCAAAATGATCGCAAACATTCCTTAGTACAACGAGGTTAATAAAACAAGGTTAAGGGAACATTTCAGAGCATGGGTACCTCAAATATGGGGAGAAAGGTATGAGATGCAAAATACAGGGAAAGCATCAGCCAGGGCCCAGGAGACCCAGAAGGCTGAAGTAAAGCGCAGCCTGGTCTGTAGCCCATGCTCTCCCCTGCCAGGGAAGTCTCCCCAGCCCTTCAAAGCTCATCCCCAGCGACCAGCTGTGACAGAATCACCTGCGGATGGGGTGGAGGTGCTCAAAAACGCTCATCTATGAACCTGACCCCAGATCTTCCCCCACTAGAATGTCAGTTGTGTGCGGGCATGTTTTGGCCATTGCTGAATCCCTTGCATGTATACTGTCTGGCACACATTAAGCGCTTAATAACTATTTGTTGAATGAACAGATAACTCACCTGAACACAGATGTCTCCCATCTATGGATGGGCCCCAGAATCCCATTTACCCTGTGACTACAGAACCCTCGACCCCCTCCCCCCCGCCCCCGCCCCCGCCCCCGCCACAGGAATGGAGTCTGGCTCGCACAGACTGCAGAGGCCCCAGCCTTTCCTGGGGCGACGTCAAGTCTAAGGGCGCCAACGGGGTGGGAGTGGGGGCTGGAAGAGGGGTCGTCCCCTGAACCTGATGGGACACAAGAGGCGGCGGGTTGGCGGTGCCTTCAAGCTCACCGAGATTTCGGCGATGCCTCCAGCCAGCTGCCGGTAGGACCCAGGTGCCCGAGAAGCCGCGCTTAGAAGGCTGGGGGCCGGGAGACTCAGTCTCCCCGACCGGCCGCCCCCCAAGCCCGGGGCCCCCGGCGCCTCCTCTAGGACCGCGTGAGCTGCGTGAGTAGAAAAACGCCCACCCCGGCCCGGCCCCAACGCCTGCCCGCGCGAAACGTCACCTGCAGTCGCCTTCCCTCGTTGCAATGGCCCCGTTCACCCGGGAGACAGCGACTTCCCGCTCCGGGCGGAAGCGGAAATCACTCTCTTTTCAGGTCCCGCCCACCCGCCGCCAAGACAACCCGGCGAGCAAGTCCCGCCTCCTCCAGCCGCTTCTCTGTGCGCTTGCGTACTCAAACTCAGAGCTCGGCGGCGGGGTCGCAGTGCGCCTGCGCGAGGGCGGGGCCCCGTTTATTTACTCTCGCGGCGTTCGAGGCCTGTACTTACGGTCGGCTCCTAGGAGTAATCGTTCCCGCGCTTCGGGAGCAGTGGGCGGGGCGTACCAGCGCTGGGGAGGCAGCCTCGCCATCAGCTGCACCGTCTTCCTGGGCTTGCCTCGCTTGTGTTCTCTCTTCTCCCATTTGCAGCCCCAGCCCCTCCCAGCACACCTAGGTTTCCCCACCTGGGACACTCCGTCCGTTCTAATCTTTTTAAAATTCAGGTTCTCGGCTGGGCTTGGTGGCTCACGCCTGTAATCCTAGCACTCTGGGAGGCTGAGGCAGGAGGATCGCTCAAGGTCAGGAGTTCGAAACCAGCCTGAGCAAGAGTGAGACACACACACCCCCTCCCCCCCTCTACTAAAAATAGAAAGAAATTAATTGAAAATATATAGAAAAAAATGAAGCCGGGCATGGTGTCGCGTTCCTGTAGTCCCAGCTACTTGGGAGGCTGAGGCAGGAGGATCGCTTGAGCCCAGGAGTTTGAGGTTCCTGTGAGCTAGGCTGACGCCACGGCACTCACTCTATCCCGGGCAACAGAGTGAGACTCTGTCTAAAAAAAAAAAAATTCAGATTCTCATCCAGCAGGTCTAGGAGGGGGGCCTGCGAGTCTGCATTTCTAATTCGCTCCCCAGTGCCATCCATGTAGCTTGTCTGCGGACCACACTTTGAGTGCCCAGGTTATAATAGATGAGGTTGGATAGGCAGACAGGGGTCAGATCACATGGGGCGCTGTGGGCCATGTTTAGGACTTGCATTAAATTTTTGAGCAGAGAAGTGACGTTTGGTTTGTGTTTTAAGAAAGGTCACTCCTGCTGCTGAGTGGAGGATAGTTGGGAGAGGGGACTGGGAGACCAGTTCCAAAGCCATCGCAGTAGTTGGATGAGAGGTGGTGCTGGCCCAGGCTGGGGTATTATTAATGGATGAAGCCAAGCTCTGTTTTTGGAGCTGGGTGGGAGGAAGAGTAGGGCAAGACCCACAATTTTGTGAAGAGTCTGGACTTAAATATTACATACAGGATCAATTAGGACACTCTTCAGTGAAGTAGAAAAGGGTGTGTAGGGCTCAGAGCATATAATGCTGGAGGAGGTTTCTAAACTAGTCTGAGGGCCGGGCGCAGTGGCTCACGCCTGTAATCCTAGCACTCTGGGAGGCCCAGGCGGCGGATCACTTGAGGTCAGGAGTTCGAAACCAGCCTGAGCAAGACTCGGTCTATACTAAAAATAGAAAGAAATTAATTGACCAACTAAAAATATATATACAAAATTAGCCAGGCATGGTGGCGCATGCCTGTAGTCCCAGCCACTCGGGAGGCTGAGGCAGGAGGATCGCTTGAGCCCAGGAGTTTGAGGTTGCTGTGAGCTAGGCTGATGCCACGGCACTCTAGCCCGGGGAACAAAGTGAGACTCTGTCTCTAAATAAATAAATAAACTAGCCTGAGACCCAGCACAGTGGCTCACACCTATAATCCCAGCACGTTGGGAGGCCAAACTGGGATGATCACTTGAAGCCTGGAGTTTGAGACCTGTCTGGGCAACATAGCAAGACCCTGTGAGGAGCAAAGTATAGCAAAAGAAGAGGACTCAGGAGACCAGGGTCTGTCACAGAAGAATCCTGCAAGAGACTGAGCAGGCCAGTGAGTTAGGAGAAGAAAGAGATGCGAGTCCTCCCCTAGAAACCTCTAGAAGAAGGTATTTCGAGATGGGGAGAGTGGTCAGCCGTTTGAGGAAGATGAGGAAAGATAATTGAACAATTGAGTTTGGCGAGTGTTTGGTCGCTGATAAGAGCTGTTTCGTTAGAGTGCCCAGGAAAATAATTTGTAATGAGATGTATTTCACATACAGATGCTGCTTGTCTTACCATCTGGCTACATCCTCATGAGCCCATTGTAAATTGAAAAAACTTAAGTAGAACCATCGTAAGTCAGGGACTAGCCAATCTCCAAGATGTCCCCTAGGGGGCAATGTTACCCTTGGATTTGCCAGGTGTAATCCTTGGAACTGCCCTCGTGGAAGACATTTTCAGTGCTGGTACAAACTGGAATACACACAGCATGAAATCGTGTTATACAGTTACCCTGCACCTTGCAACAGTGCACACGCATACACGTGACTCTTGTATATACTGCGACCCTGCCGTAGTATATTCAACCAGTATCCTACCAATGGACAATCCCAGGAGCTTTTGGGTTTTTGCCACTGTGATAATGCAGGACAAGTCCTTGGACCAACATCCTTGAGACTAGATCTTTCATTGTGAAGGTTAGTTTTTCAAAAATGACATTTCTGGGTTTCAGGGCATATTTATTTTTTTTATTTCGCTGATGGTTGCCACATTAGTTTTCTTTTCTTTTCTTTTTTTGAGACAGAGTCTCACTTTGTTGTCCAGGCTAGAGCAAATGCCATGGCATCAGCCTAGCTCACAGCAACCTCAAACTCCTGGGCTCAAGCGATCCTGCTGCCTCACCCTCCCTAGTAGCTGGGACTACAGGCATGCGCCACCATGCCCGGCTAATATTTTCTATATATATTAGTTGGCCAATTAATTTCTTTTCTATTTATAGTAGAGACGGGGTCTCACACTTGCTCAGGCTGGTTTTGAACTCCTGACCTTGAGCAATCCGCCCGCCTCGGCCTCCCAGAGTGCTAGGATTACAGGCGAGGATTACACCACTGTGCCGGGCTGCCACATTAGTTTTCTTTCTTTCTCTCCTCCCTCCATCCATTGCCCCCTTCCTTCCTTCCTTCCCTCCCTCCTTCTTCTCTCCTTCCCTTCTTTCCTTTCCTTCCTTCCCAGCTTTGTTGAGACTTAATTGACCAAGCATAAACTGCTCATATTTAAACTATGGAATTGCATGCTTTGGCATATATGTGCACCATGAAACCCCACAACCAGGACAGCGAACATATCCATCACCCCAAGAAAATTCCTCATGCTCCTTTGTGCTACTTCCCTTATCTCTAGACCCTAGTCCCAGCTGATCTGTGTTTGGTTCCTATTGCTTTGTAGTTTTCAGGCAGTCATAGACACAGAATCATACAATGTGCAGCGTTTTGAGTTTGGCTTCCTTTGCTCACCATAGGAGACCCATCCATGTTGTTGTATATATCAGCAGTTTGTTCCCTTTTATTATTACTATCTTGTTTGTTTGTTTGAGACAGAGTCTCAAACAAACATGCCTGTAGTCCCAGCTACTTGGGAGGCTGAGGCAGGACGATTGCTTGAGCCCAGGAGTTTGAGGTTGCTGTGAGCTAGGCTGACGCCACGGCACTCACTCTAGCCTGGGCAACAAAGTGAGACTCTGTCTCAAAATAAATAATTTTTTCCTGTTAATCTGTCAGTTTACTTCTTAGACCCAGAGAAGAGATCTTGCCCCCCCTCCTCAGGTCTTTGTGTGGATGTCCATTTTTACCTTTTCCTGTGATGTATTTCTATAATGAAATACTTGATTCCTTGGGAATTTATTTTAGATTATAATAATACATGGTCTAAAGTGGCATTCAAGATTTGTCTTCTTCCAGGCAAATTGACAAGGCAAATAACACCTTTTTTTCTGTGACGTTGCAATGCAATGTCACCTTGAAAACTTACATCATGTTGGTTTTTGGGGATCTCACTGTGTTGCCCAGGCTGGAGTGCAGTAGCTTGATTGTAGCTCACTGTAGCCTCAAACTCCTGGGCTCTGATGATCCTCCTGCCTCAGCCTCTCAAGTAGCTGGTCCTTGGTGCTTGGTAGAAGTGCTTGGTTGGTGTGGAGGAGCTGGCCTGGGTTACAATCCCCATCCATGACACTTATTCCCTGTGTGACAATGAATGTGTCACTTCTTCTTTTTGTGCTCTGGGCCCTGGGAACAGGGACGTTGGGCTAAGGTGATCTCTGATTCAGACCCCTGTCTGCCCGGAGCCTCTGAGTCAGTGGGAAGAGGGAGGGTGCCCCTGAGCTCCCGAGACAGTTGTGGTTGAGATTAAGGGCCTATCACTTCCTAGGCATGACCCTGGGAACGTCGCTTAATCTGTCCCATCTAAGATAAATATTGCACCAAAAGCAAAACAAAGCAAAAAAAACCAAACCCAAATGATCCAAGCTTCTGTAATGTCCTTTGAGAAATGAGGATGATTTTGGCCCCTGCCTCCTGGGTCAGGATCAGAAGTGATGGGAACTGTCAGCTGGAGCAAACTCAGGGCTGGCATTTTGGTGAGATGGCTTTGTTTAAAGTATAACAGTAACACATGCACCTTGTAACAAATGCAGCAGTCTCAATATCTACAAAGTAGCAAGTGGAAGGTGCCATTTCCCCTAAGTCCCTCTTCTCAGAAGTAACTTTGGTTACATTTTTTTTTTTTTTTTTAGAGACAGAGTCTCCCTCTGTCACCCAGCCTGGAGTGCAGTAGCACCATCATAGCTCACTGCAGCCTTGAACTCCTGGCCTCAAGCGGTCCTCCCACCTCAGCCTCCCAAAGTGCAGGGGCTACAGGCTACAGGCATGAGCAACTGCAGTTATTTTATTTTATTTTTTTTGAGACAGAGTCTCGCTTTGTTGCCCAGGCTAGAGTGAGTGCCATGGTGTCAGCCTAGCTCACAGCAACCTCCAACTCCTGGGCTCAAGCAATCCTTCTGCCTCAGCCTCCCGAGTAGCTGGGACTATAGGCATGTGCCACCATGCCCGGCTAATTTTTTCTATATATATTAGTTGGCCAATTAATTTATTTTCTATTTATAGTAGAGACAGGATCTCGATCTTGCTCAGGCTGGTTTTGAACTCCTGAGTTCAAGCAATCCTCCCACCTCGGCCTTCCAGAGTGCTAGGATTACAGGCGTGAGCCAGCTCATGCCTGCTGCATTCCTGACCCTTTGGGAGGATCACTTGATCCCAGGAGTTCGAGTATGCAGTGAGCTATGATTGATGTGTCACTGCACTCTAGCCTGGGCGACAGAGCGAGACCCTGTCTCTGGGGAGGAAAAAAAAAAAAAGCAAGTTACAGTTCAATGAGAAAATGGAGGGGAAAAAATTGCCATTTGCTTTCATTTGTATTACCAAAAATGCTGAAGAAAACACAGGAAACTCAGGGCATTTATATAGAAAGCTATTTCCTATTAGGAGTCACAGAAGGACTAGGATGAATAGCGACAGGGAGGGGGTCAGAGGTCCCATCCTTCTACAAACTTTAGGTGTTTGAACGATGTGAAGGTATTACTGGTTCCATATTCAAATCAACAAACGCAAGTGTTCGGTTGAAACATTGTGGTTCAGTAAAAGGAACAGGTGCAGCACTCTGTGTATGGTTTTGTTGCTTTGGTGTACAGAATGGGACCGTTTTTTGCAGTGGCACACCTGTAGTCCCAGGTCTTCGGGAGGCCGAGGTGGGAGGATCGCTGGAGCCCAGGAGCTTGAAGCTGCAGCCACTGCCCTCCAGCCTGGGAAACAGAGAGAGAACCTCCCCATGCCCCCACCTCTAAAAAATTTTATTTTTGGCCGCACGCAGTGGCTCACACCTGTAATCCTAGCACTCTGGGAGGCCAATGCGGGAGGGTCATTCAAGTTTAGGAGTTTGAAACCAGCCTGAGCAAGAGCAAGACCCTGTCTCTACTAAAAATAGAAAGAAATTAATTGGCCAACTAATATATATAGAAAAAATTAGCCGGGCATGGTGGCGCATGCCTGTAGTCCCAGCTACTTGGGAGGCTGAGGCAGGAGGATTGCTTGAGCCCAGGAGTTTGAGGTTGCTGTGAGCTAGGCTGATGCCACGGCGCTCACTCTAGCCCAGGCAACAAAGTAAGACTCTGTCTCAAAAAAAAAATTTTTTTTTTCTTTTTTTTTTAAAGGGAATGTTTTTATTATGGAAACATCAACTGTAGAAGGGAAGGAACTGATTGATGGTGGTTGACCCTGGGGAGAAGCACATTGGGGACACTGCAGATCTGGTCCCCCAGGAAGCCTTGCTTTGGTTGTACCCTTCTTTCTGGTTGGTTTTTACTTAAAATAGCATCCCTAGGTGGCCGGTGGGTCACGCACGGGGCTGAGGGACAGACGCGCAGAAGACACAGCACGCGTGGCACTCACTTGGCCTTGGCAACTATTCTTTTATTGAGCGTCAGTGACAGAAAGATGCTTGATTCAGGAGGCAGCTGTCCCTCCCCGCCCCCCAGTCCTTGAAACTCAGCCGAGGCAAGCTGCAGCCACGGGCATGACGCTGCGACTGGGACGCATGTCCACGCATGTTTCACACATGTGGCATCTGTGCCACAGGGACCACGTGGCGCCACAGTGCTTTGCTGCAGTGCCACAGACCCGAGACAAAGCCAGCCCCAAGGTCCCCGCGGTGCCCCGCCACCCAGCAATGGGGAGCCCCCTCTGGCCCAGGCCTCAGGGCCGGGCTCCTGTCGGGGTTCAGGGCCGCGGTCGTCTCGGCAGGCTGGTCTTGAACAGGGACTTGCCCGAGGCCTCGATGTACGTGACACTCATCTCTTTAGGGCTCATCTCCACGTAGGCAAAGCCACCCAGCGAGTCCTCAGCCCCATAGTGGAAGCGCAGGTAGCCGTTGGGGACCTTGCGCTGGTGTCGCTTTGAGGGGTCCATGAAGTTGCCAGCCCCGCTGAGCACGTAGCCCACGCCGTTCTCATCCTGCAGGTACTGAGGACACAGGACACGGGTCGGCGGGGCCCCCAGCCTCCCGAGGGCCCTGACCCCAGGGTCACTTGAGGTACATAACCCCTCCTGGCCTCAGTTTCCCAACTTGCAGAGATATGTTAATCCTATTTCACAGGCAGAACACTTAGCAACCGGCAGGCATTTTGCTGGCTTTTGGGAGACGTCGCCAAAGTCTCCGGTTAGACAGATGGAATTTGAAGAAGAGGCCAGGCACGGTGGCTTCATGCCTGTAATCCTAGCACTCTGGGAGGTCAAGGCAGGAGTGAGACCCCATCTCTACTAAAAATAGAAAAATTAGCCAAGCGTGGTGGCATGCACCTGTAGTCCCAGCTACTCGGGAGGCTGAGGCAGGAACTCAAGGTTGCAGTGAGCTACGATGACACCACTCCGCTCTACCCAGGGCGACAGAGAGTATAGACATTCAGGAGGCCACCGGAGGCCCCCAAAGAGCAGGAGGACCCAGCCTTGTGGACGTTGGCCAGGATGGGGACCCCTCCCCTGCCTTCCCGCCCCAGCCCCAGGACCCTCACCTGCAGGTTGTGATCATGGCCACACAGGTAGGCAGTGACCCCGTATGTGGCCAGGAGTGGCTGAAGTTGCTTGACCAGGCAGCGGGTGGGCCCGTGTTCGGCTATGGACCACACGGGGTAGTGGCCGGCCACCAGCACGTAGTCCTCCTTGGCCGCCGCCAGCTGCTTCTTGAGCCAGGACAGCTGCGTGCGGGCCAGATCCAGGTCTCGGGGCCTCTCAGGCTGCTGGCTGAGGAAGTCGTCTGAGTTGCCGCATATCGTCACCGTGTCCAGCATGAAGATGGCCACAGACACGTTGGTGCGTGGGATCTTGAAGCGCAGGCGGTAATAGGGGCTGGGGAAGTTCCTGTGGAGGGGGTAGAGGTCGTGGTGCACATCTGGGGCACAGAAGCCCCACGGACAGCGCAAGTCACGGGGTCCTTGTGTCGCACGGAGTGTGGGCTGGGGAGTGCATGGAGCTTGGGGCTCACCAGCGCTTGGAGACCTTGGAGTATGCGATCTGTGCCGAGACGTTGCCGAGGTGGTCGTGGTTTCCGGCCAGCACGTACCAGGGCACGTTGCGAAGAGACCGGTCAGAGAACACGTCCTCAAAGGTCTCCTGGAGCAGACAGAAGAGGCCCCCGCCCCGTCCCCTGGGGTCAACAGCTACCCTGATGCTGTCCCCAACTCAGGGGCCGGGAAGAAGGGAGCGTTCCAGGTGCCCAAAGGTGCCCCATCAGCTTCCCTCTCCCCTCTCCAGAGGAAGGTCACCAGGTCAAGTGGCTTCTCCTCACTGCCCCCTCTGTCCCCACTCTGTTGGGCACAGACCTGGAACCTCTTGTCGTTGGCATCCTGCACGCCGGTGAAGTAAAAGTTGTCCCCCAGGGACAGGATGAAGTCTGCTCCCAGGGTCTGCACGGTCCTGGCGATCTCCTTGGCGTTGGCCATTTCCCGGGCCGTGTGGAACGGGGCGTTGGGGACACCTCCCCAGTCACCCACTGCCACAAAGCGCAGGGCAGGGGCGGCACTGCCGGCCACGGGGAGCAGCAGCAAGGCTTGCAGGACGAGCAGTGCCGGCCGCGTGTCCATCTGGGAGGGGAGAGACGAGTGCTGCGTGCCCCAGGCTGTGACAGGGACAGCGAGCCCTTGAGGTGTCCCCACCTGCCCTGCTCTCAGAGAGGGGGGACCTCGGGCCCTAGTTCCCAAGACGCAGCTGTGCGAGCTGGCGGGGGATCTTCCTTGGAGGGACCAGGAAGGGTGGCCCTGCAGGCCCGCTCCGCTGTCCCTCTCGCAGACCTGCCCAGCACTCACCCTGGGGCAGGCACGAGCACAGGGCACAAGTCAGTGGGGACTCGGAGAGGCGAGTGGGCTCCAGGGCAGACTGGCTGTCGCTGAGCCTTTATTTCCTGGCGAGGAAGCGGGTCATCAGTGGGGATGATGCGGCTTCTCCAAGGACTGTCCCGGAGCCCTCCCCTTTGGGTCATGTGAGCTGCGGACTTCCCCAGCGCTGGACACGGGATCAGGGCGGAGGTCTGGCCCCCATGGCCTCCGGGTCTGCCCACCCTCAGGGGCTTGTCTGTGCCGTGGGCCCAAGGTGTCCCGTGTGTCTACGCACGTCGGCCCGACTTGCGTGTGCGCGCGTGCGTGCAAGGCCGTGGCTGCCGTGTGCTGTGCCCGAGGCACGCCTGGTGTGTCCTCATTCTCCGACTACGTGTTTGTCTGCGTGCATCTGGGCGTGTCTGTTTCCTGTGTGCCGCTGAGCGCGCCTGGCCTGCCTGGGGCTCCGGTGTCCCTGCAGTGCTGTGTGCTGGGCCAGCAAGGCCCGTGTGGCCTGCCTGTGACTCCTGCCCCAGCTGTCGTGTGGCACCGGGTGGGAATCTCTGTGGATGGGGCTCCCCGTCCCCAAGTGAATGAGTGCCCTTGTGCTTGCATCTGTGTCGTGTCTTTCGGGTGAGTTGTGTGTCTGGTGTGTGACGTGTATTTGACAACGTCTGAGCGTGGGACCGTGTGTGTGTCCCGGTCTTCCCTCTGCCGCCCCCTCCCCCGCCGCCCAAAGAAACGCGCAGACAGCAGCAGCCCCACTTTTCCAGGAAGTCCCCTCCCCCACCCCCAATTCCCACGCAGGAGGAACCCCGGCAGGAGCAGCTGGTGACCAGCCATGTGACCACGCCTTTTGACCCTCAAACCCTCAGTGGCTACCAGCAGGCCCCCACCCCCTCCATGGGCCCACAGGCTCCCAGGGGAGGGGGCCTCAGCGCTGGCAGTGCTGGCCCTGCACCTGCTGCCAACCTCGCCTGCTCCTCATCTCCCCGCCGCCTCCCCTGCGCTGGGCGAGGTGCGACACGTCCCGTGCACACCCGGGAGGAGTCACTCCGGTCCTTGCCAGCGCCAGTCGCGGAGCCCTCATTCAACTCCGAAGACGGTGGCTCAGAGAGGGGCGGCGACTTGCCGCAGGTCACACAGCGCTCGGGCTTGCTGTTTGTTCCCCCACCGAGCCCCGACAGCGACAGCGGCGACAACCAGGAAGGAAGCGGGTGACGAGGGAAGGCGGAGACCCATCCCCCGGGGCCGCGGCGCTGCCGAGGGCTGGGCGGGTCTCACCTGCCGTCGGCGGGCGGGCACGGCCGGTGGCCGGAGCAGCCGCGCTGCGGATCCACGGGCGCCGGCGAGCAGGGCGGCCGGCTTTGAGGAGGCGGCGGCCGCCCGTCCTGCCCGCGGCCCGGCCGGCCCAGGTGAGCCCCCGGCGGGGAGGGCGGGCGCCCCGGCTTCCCCGCCCCGGAACGCCGCGCTGCCACCCAGCACGGCCACGCCCGTGGGCGCAGGCTCCGGATCTGCAAAATGGGCTCATGGAGCCCAGAGGCTGCCCAGCCCCTCCGACTGGGGCTGCAGCTCCAGCTTGGGGACGACCCGATTTCATCCCCCTGTCCCCCGACGCCAGCAGGGGGCCGCCACCTGCCCGCCCTACTTAGTGCCCCAGAGATCTGGAGGGACCCTCGGCCGCGGGCTGGGCCAGGCTCTTGTAAGATGGTCTGTCATTTTCAGCCTCACTTTCCTGGTCTTTAAAATGGGTGTGATTGGGAGAAGAGTCAAATTTTCCTTGCAAAGAATTCCAAATAATAGGCCAGGTGCGGTGGCTCACGCCTGTAATCATAGCACTTATGGGAGCCCCAGGCAGGAGGATCACTTGAACTCAGGAGTTTGAGACCAGCCTGAGCAAGAGTTAGCCAGGAGCAGTGGCGCACGCCTGTAGTCCCAGCTACTGGGAGGCTGAGGCAGGAGGATCGCTTGAGTCCAGGAGTTGGTGGCTGCAGTGAGCTATGATGACACCACTGTACTCCAGCTCAGGCAATAGAGCAAGACCCTTTCTCAAAAAACAAACAAACAAAAAACCTCAAAAAATTATCCCATATTTATTGAGCACCAACTGCATGCCAAATACTGAATGACACAGCAGTGAACAAGACACAAAAACCTGCTCTTTGGCTGGGCGGGGTGGCTCACGCCTGTAATACTAGCATTCTTGGAGGCTGAGGTACGAGGATCACTTGAGCTGAGGAGTTCAAGACCAGCCTGAGCAATAGTGAGACCTCATATCTACAAACAATAGAAAAAATTAGCTGGGCATGGTGGCGCATGCCTGTAGTCCCAGCTACTGGGGAGGCTGAGGCAGGAGGATCGCGTGAGTCCAGGAATTCGAGGTTGCAGTGAACTATGATGAGGCCACTGCACTCTACCCCTGGGGTCACAGAGCAAGACTCTGTCTCAAAAACAAACGGACAACAAACAAAAAAATCTGCCCTGCTGGGCTTGAACTGCCAAAAGAATTTATATTCTAGCTGTTAATTCCTTTCTTTTCTGGCGGCCGTGGTGGTGGGGCGGTTGCTGGGGTGAGGGGGATGGATGTTCCCTTTCCATTTTATACTTTATGTCCTGTTTGGATTTTCTCCTGAAAAGCCTAGTTAGTGATTTTGCCAGTGGAATAAATGCAGACTTCCTCCTTAAATATCTGTAGTCAAAATGTAAACACAGCCCAGTGCAGAGGCTGAGGGGGGGTGATGATCACTTGAGCCCCAGAGTTTGAGACCAGCCTGGGGAATATGGTGACAGCCCATCGCTAAAAAAAGAAAAACCTCCCCATAATACGCTAAAATGAAAAATAATAAAAAATAAAGTGTAAAAGAAACTAAAAAAAAAAAGGCAAAGAAAAACCTGGTTGATCCTGCCAGTGAAAAACGAAATGAAAGAAAACAAAATTTTAACACAGGAAACAAAGTCACTGCAAATTCAGGGTGGTTATTTTTCTGGGGAGAATGGGAGGGAAGAGGAGTTGGGGCTAGAAGATAAAGGGGGTTGGGAAGGGGTCATTAACTAGATCCCTCCTGTTTTCTTTTTTTTTTGAGACAGAGTCACACTTTGTGGCCCAGGCTAGAGTGAGTGCCATGGTGTCAGCCTAGCTCACAGCAACCTCAGACTCCTGGGCTCAAGCAATCCTCCTGCCTCAGCCTCCCGAGTAGCTGGGAAATCACTAACTACAGGCATGCGCCACCATGCCTGGCTAATTTTTTCTATATATATTAGTTGGCCAATTAATTTCTTTCTATTTATAGTAGAGCCGGGGTCTCGCTCTTGCTCAGGCTGGTTTCGAACTCCTGACCTCTAGCAATCCACCCGCCTCGTCCTCCCAGAGTGCTAGGATTACAGATGTGAGCCACCACGCCTGGCCCCTCCTGTTTTCTTTCATGAAAAAGGAAAAATAAATATCTGAAGCAATTATGACCAAATATTAGCATTTGCTTCTTCATGTGGTAGGTAAAGGGACGTTTCAGGGATTAGCTTCTGTGTTTCCTGTACTTTGAGATCACACAAAATCATAATATGTATGATCTCATTGTGCTATCTGGTCTTCATAGAAAAGTTGGCAAATGCTGAAAAATGTACAAAGAAAACGGTTATTATAGGCAGGAATACCCCTGCCTGGAGAAAGTGTCCATTCATTTTTCTACGCCTATTTTTGTCTTCAGAAAAAAATGGGATACATGTGGTTCTACTTTATAACTTTTTAATTTGCGTTAGCACTTTCTTGTATTTTTTTTTTTAAATTGAAGAAGCACAAAAGTATGTGCACAGGATTACATTAAATAAACCACGTCTTGCGCAAGGAGTGTAATGAAAACTTGTGGATTTTTGGCTGCTGTATCTCTGGTGTTCTCCCAAGGCAGGGGCCTTGTTTTTAGAGACAAGGTCTCACTCTGTCGCCCCGGCTGGAGTGCAGTGGTGAGATTCCGGCTGGATCACAGCTCACTACTGTGAGCTGTGATCCAGCTGTTCACCCTGTTCACCCAGGAGAGCTCTCTCCTGCTGGTTTTCTGTGGGGGTGGCTCAGAATTTGACTCAAAGTCTCCCTCCACCTCCACCCCTGCCTGTTTTCTCAACACCCGCGTCAATCCCAGACATCAGTCCCATGCTTGAGTTCCTCCTTGCGCCAGGCCATTCCTCCGGGTCCTGCCCCCCTCCCCTGCCCCCACCTCTTCCCTTTTCCCCTCCCCTCTCCCCTTTCTCTCCCTAATCCCGCTCCTCTGACCTCCTCCTCCTTGCTTGAATACACACTCTGACCCCAGGGCCTTGGCACTTGCTATTCCACCTGACTGGGGGGCTCTTCCTTCCCCAGACACCACGAGCCTCCCTCCCCCATTGTGTTCAAGTTCTTTAACTTGTGTAAAATGCCCCACCCTACCTACGGCATTGCCTCCATCTCATCTTGCTTAAGTTTTCTTTTTTTTTCCTTTTTTTTTTTTTTTTTTTTTTTTTTTTTTTTTTTGAGAGAGTCTCACTCTGTTGCCTGGGCTAGAGTGCCCTAGTGTCAGCCTAGCTCACAGCAACCTCCAATTCCTGGGCTCAAGCGATCCTCCTGCCTCAGCCTCCCGAGTAGCTGGGACTACAGGCATGTGCCACTATGCCTGGCTAATTTTTTTCTATGTATTTTTAGTTGTCCAGCTAATTTCTTCCTATTTTTAGTAGAGACAGGGACTTGCTGTTGCTCAGGCTGGTTTCAAACTCCTGAGCTCCAATGATCCTCCCGCCTCGGCCTCCCAGAGTGCTAGGATTACAAGTGTGAGCCACCGTGTCCGGCCTTCTTTTTCTTTTAAGACATCTCCCCATGTCGCCCAGGCTGGTCTGGACTCCTGGGCCCAAGTGATCCTCCCAACTCAGCTTCCCTGCTCAGTAGCTGGGACTACATGCGCCTTTCACTGTGCCCAGACAGTTCTGCCCATTTTAAAATCAATGTGTTGGGCCGGGCGCGGTGGCTCAAGCCTGTAATCCTAGCTCTCTGGGAGGCCGAGGTGGGCGGATCGTTTGAGCTCAGGAGTTCGAGACCAGCCTGAGCAAGAGCGAGACCCCATCTCTACTATAAATAGAAAGAAATTAATTGGCCAACTAATATATATACAAAAAATTAGCCGGGCCTGGTGGCGCATGCCTGTAGTCCCAGCTACTTGGGAGGCTGAGGCAGCAGGATTGCTTGAGCCCAGGAGTCTGAGGTTGCTGTGAGCTAGGCTGACGCCACGGCACTCACTCTAGCCTGGGCAATAAAGTGAGACTCTGTCTCAAAAAAAAAAAAAAAAATCAATGTGTTTGGGCTGGGTGGAGTGACTCACACCTGTAATCCTAGCACTCTGGGAGAGTGAGGCGGGCGTGATCTTTTGAGGTCAGGAGTTTGAGACCAGCCTGAGCAAGACTGAGACTCAGTCTCTACTAAAAATAGAAAAAATTATCCGGGTGTGGTCATGTGCCCCTGTAGTCCCAGCTACTTGGGAGGCTGAGGCAGGAGGATCAGGAGTTGGAGGCTGCAGTGAGCTATGATCATGCCATTGCACTCCGGCTGGGCAACAGAGTAAGACCCTGTCTCAAAAATAAATAAATAATCAACGTGCTTGCTTGCTTGTTTGTTACAATAATTTATTATTCTTTTATTTTTCAGTCAAACACAATGATTTATTAAAAATAAAATGTAAAAATGATTTTTGCACATATGCTTCCAAATTTCAGGCATGGGAACAATAATTTATTATTCTTAATTGTGGTTAAAAAATTTCAGCCACCATGCAATTTTTTTTTTTTTTTTTTAAGAAACCAAGTCTCTCTGTGTCACCCAGGCTGGAGTGCAGTGGCTAGAATAGCTCAACCGCAACCTTGAACTCTTGGCCTCTAGCGATCAGATCCTCCCGCCTCAGCCTCCTGAGTAGCTGGCTCTTGCACCACCACCCTGGGATCTTCTCAGAATCTCTTATCACTGCCCGACAAACCACAGGCTTGTTTGTCTCGTTTTCCGTCTGTCTCCTGTTAAAGGAAAAATTATTCAATGACACTTGTGGAAGCTGGGTAAGGACGATTTTGTTCAGGGCCATCAGGATAGGTGGTCGTGCTGCCTGGGGTCTTGCAGTTAGGGGAACATTAGGCTCAACTCTGAACATCCCAGGGAAGTGGGAACTTAGAGCCAGGGCGCAGGGTGGGGGCAGCGGATGGAAAATTACTAAGAGGAAACATCAGGCGTGAGGGGGATTCTGGCTGAACCAACCTGATGGCATCCTTGCTGAAGACACTGGCCAGGGCCACCAGGCAGCCCCTGGGGGGTGATGGAGGGTGAGGAAGAAACTGATCAGATCCGGAAAGTGGGGGTTATCACTAAACTCACTGAGCAGGATTCTTTGCTAAAACTGGATTTTTTTTTTTTTTTTAGAAATAGGCTCTCACACTGATGCAGGGGTGTCCCAAAGAAGGGAGGAAGGCCCCCCCACCCCAGAACTTACCAACTGGGTCTCGCTCTGTGGCCCAGGCTGGAGTGCAGTGGCGTCATCATAGCTCACTGCGGCCTCAAACTCCTGCGTTTGAGCAGTCCTCCCGCCTCAGCCTCCTGAGTAGCTGGGACTACAGGCACGACAAATCATACCTGGATAATGTTTAAATTTTTTTTTTTTTTTTGTAGAGATAGGGTGTCACTATGTTGTCCAGGCTGGTCTCAAATTTCTGGCCTCACTCAAGTGATCCTCCTTCCTCAGCCTCCCAAAGTGCTGGGATTACAGGAGTGAGCCACTGCACCAGGACCCCTGATACCTTGATTCAGTTGGCTCCCCTCCCCCACTCCCTGGCCTCTACCGCTGTTGGGTACCCTGACCCCACCCTTGGCCCCAGGAGCACCCATGAAAGTAAATGTTAATGGACAACCATGCCCGCTCACAGAGGGTGGGTGAAGTCTTGGGGTTAAACATTACTTCTGACCAGCACAGCTGGGGGGGGCACAGAAGTGGGCACCAAGACAGGTCCCTGTGATGTGACAAAAGCCCAAGATGGGGCACTGGTGGGAGGTGTCAGGAGGAGGGGATTAGGGACTACAGCAGCCACAGAAACAAGAATTAAGGAGGGTGACAGGTTTGGGCAGGTTTGGGGATGGAGTCTGAGTCATGTTTTTACAAGATGGGCTTGGCATAAAGCAAGCCAGGGACACAGATCTATCAAACATTGAGAAAGAAAAAAATCTTTTATCTGAGGAACGTAAGGCCCTTTAAATGATCAGGCCCAGAAAGGCATTAAAAATGTAACAGCAGGGCCTGGCAGGGTGGCTCACACCTATAAACCCAGCACTGTCGGAGGGACTCCTGCTTGAGTCCAGGAGTTCAAGGCTGCAGGGGGCTATGTTGATGCCACTGCACTGTAGCCTGGGCGACAGAGCCAGACCCTGTCTCTAAAAAAAAAAAAAAGTAACAGCAGTCACATCTCACTCCCCCTTGAGCTAAATAATCACCTCTTGAAGCCACTTGCTATGCATTTCTCTAGACTGCAGCCAGGGGACCGTAAAATCCCACGCCCTCCCTGTAAATGTCACGCAGTTCCACAATGTATGGCCACTCCCGAGCCAATGACATTTCTGTAGACCAGTGAGAATCCCTGACGAACAACTTCTGCAAAAGTGTTAATGCTTCAAGTCACTTTCGACCCGGTACAGGGCCACAGTCCTTTACTTTTGTAATTGAATCAACTCTCTTTGAATAAGTATCTCACTTTTTGATTATTTTAGGTTGATAAAAAGCTATCTGTATCTGTATCTAAGGCTTCCTGTCTGTCTATATCACTATATCTTGGTTCCAAACTACACGTACTCTGGTCAGTATACACCAAGAAGAAATGATGGTGCAAACAGAAACCAAATTAAAAAGTAGGAGCCAGGCGCAGCGGCCGGCTCTCGTAATCCCAGCTACTTGGGAGGCCGGGACGGGAGGATCGCTCGAGCCCAGGAGTTGGATGCTGCAGTGAGCTAAGAGTGCGCCGTTGCACTCCAGCCAGGGCAGTAGACAAATTCACAGCGGGTGTCTAAAAAAAAAAACAGTCATATCAGATATATGTTTTTCCTTTAATGAAAGAAAGAAAACAGTAGGGCTAGAGTTGAAGCCCACCTTCTCCCTTGTCATTTCAATTCTAAAAATCCCAAATGGTTTTTTTGAATCCCACCGCTGTCCCCCAAATACTTCTCCTCCGTTGGAGGGAAAAAGTGTTACTTATAGAGGAATGGTAACTTTAGGTTGAAAAGTATACAATATATTGGGCTGAGTTTAGAAGTAGTACCAGACTGTATTTTTTTGTTTTTTGTTTTTTATTTTTTGAGACAGAGTCTCACTTTGTTGCCCAGGCTAGAGTGAGTGCCGTGGCCTCAGCATAGCTCACAGCAACCTCAAACTCCTGGGCTCAAGCGATCCTCCTGCCTCAGCCTCCCAAGTAGCTGGGACTACAGGCATGTGCCACCATGCCCGGCTAATTTTTTATATATATTTTTAGTTGGTTAATTAATTTCTTTCTATTTTTAATAGAGATGGGGTCTCACTCTTGCTCAGGCTGGTTTCGAACTCCTAACTTTGAGCAATCCTCCCATCTCGGCCTCCCAGTGTGCTAGGATTACAGGCATGAGCCAAGTACCAGACAGTTTGAGAGAACATTATTGTTCTCTGTTTATTTATATGTGCACATTAAAAAAAAATTGGGCCGGGCGCGGTGGCTCACGCCTGTAATCCTAGCACTCTGGGAGGCCGAGGCGTGCAGATTGCTCGAGGTCAGGAGTTCGAAACCAGCCTGAGCAAGAGCGAGACCCCATCTCTACTATAAATAGAAAGAAATTAATTGGCCAACTAATATATATAGAAAAAATTAGCCGGGCATGGTGGCACATGCCTGTAGTCCCAGCTACTGAGGAAGCTGAGGCAGGAGGATCGCTTGAGCCCAGGAGTTTGAGGTTGCTGTGAGCTAGGCTGATGCCATGGCACTCACTCTAGCCTGAGCAACAAAGCGAGACTCTGTCTCAAAAGAAAAAAAAAAAATTGGAGATGGGGTCTTCATATGTTGCCCAGGCTGGCCTTTGAACTCCTGGGCTCAAGTGATCCTCCTGCCTCAGCCTCCTGAGTAGCTGGGACTACAGGTGTGTGCCACTGCACCCAGCTACGTTTGCATTTCAGATTTGTAATAACTACTAAGGACTTCACAAGTGTTTGCTTGGTGGAGACATTTAAAAAGATTAAAGAATAAAATGTATCATGTTTATACACTTGATCTTGGCCAAAAGGCCGAGAAGCGGTTGCGTCACATTTATAAATGTAAAACATTTAGGCAGTTTCAATCCACTAGTCTTGTAGCTGGATCCAAATATGTATCCAATGGCCTCTTAGAAAGTGATGATCCACTTTAATCAATCGTACATGTAATATGATAGTTAATTGTGATTGTAACTAAAGGCTTAAGGGAAACTGTGTTTCTAAAGGTATAATTTATTTAAAAAGTTTTTTGGGGCTGGGTGTGGTGGCTCAGGCCTGTAATCCTAGCACTTTGGGAGGCCGATGGGGGTGAATTGTTTGAGCTCAGGAGTTCGAGACCCCGTCTCTACTAAAAAAAAAAAAAAATAGAAAGAAGTTAGCTGGACAACTTAAAATATATAGAAAAAAAATTTAGCCAGGCATGGTGGCGCCTGCCTGTAGTCTCAGCTACTAGGGAGGCTGAGGCAGGAGGATTGCCTGAGCCCAGGAGTTTGAGGTTGCTGTGAGCTAGGCTGACGCCACAGCACTCACTCTAGCCCGGGCAACAGAGTGAGACTCTGTCTCAAAAAAAAAAAAAAAAAGGTTTTTTTTGATAGAGAGGGTCTCACTATATTGCACAGGCTGGTTTCCAACTCCTGGCCTCAAGCTATCCTCCCACCTCCAGATTACAGGCCTGAGCCACCTGCTGACTACACATTTACAAAGGCACCACAAAGATGGAATTTTCTAGGCCCCCAAGGTGAGAAAATCCAAGCACGGTGGTGAGTTTGTTTGATTTCAGGCTTTTGTGGCTGGAGCAGAGTGAGCAGGGGGGAAGAAGGGCAGGGATGAAGGCAGGGAAGTGAGGACCGGGTGGGTTGCGCAGATCTGCGGGGCTTTGGGTGTGCAGGGAAGATGGCTTTTACCCCTGGTAAGGTGGGAGCCATGGAGGGTTCTGGAGGGAGGAGGGAGGGACGGATGTGACTTAGGCTTTCCGTAATGTCCACCAGTTGTTGGGTTGCGGGGTGTTGGCCGCTGAGAAGGTGGGTTAAGTGGGTGAAGCTGGGTCATGGTGCCCCCTCTTTTACAACGGGGGACGGTGCGGGCCGGGGCTGCTGCGCCACTCCACCAGCCCCAGCGCCCGCTTCCCACGCTTTGACCTGTCCGCTGCTGCCCCCGCGTGGCCGCAGCCTGACCTGCAGTTCCCGTTTCTTTTCCAAAGAACAAATAAATGTTCCCTTCAGCCCCCTGAGTGCTGAGCGGACCCTACTACCGTGCTTTCTCGAAAATAAGACAGGGTCTTATATTTATTTTTCCTCAAGAAGACACCCTAGGGCTTATTTTTAGGGGATGTGTTTTTTTTTTTAAGAACGGTACAACAATCTACGTTTATTCAAATATAGTTAAGTCATCTTCTGGAACATCATCATCACTCTCCAAACCCCGAATTCCAGCCTGAATTTCTTGCGACTCTATTTCCTTTAGAACCATTGGCCCCGATCTCTCATGTCGAGCAGTAGAGCTCTCACGGGGCAGATGAGAAGGGCTGCTCGTCTTCTTTCCCGCTCTGCACGAAATGCACAGGTTGTGCAGATGCGCTGCACAGCCACGCCAGTCACTAGGTCTTATTTTCGGGGTAGGGCTTCTATTGCACAAATGCTTAGAAATCCTGCTCGGGCTTATTTTATGGGGAGGTCTTATTTTCGGGGAAACACGGTATATCCAGCCAGAGACTGCCCCAGAGGAGTTCCTGGGGGCAGGATGAGTGAGAAACACCAGGATTGAGAGGTTTGTAGGATAACGGAGGAGCTGCAAACCGAGTGTGCTCTGGAAGGATTCTCAGAGGAGGGGTCTTTGGGTAGCCACCAGCAGGAACCAGGTAGAGGCTTGGTAAGCTGCCCCTGGCCTGGATGGGGCTCTGCCTCCCTCACTAGGGCCATTTTCCAGCCTGTTGTCCCTTGGGGAGCCATCAGCCAGCACCTGTGAGCCGCATGTTCCCACCTTGTGTGTGACGGTGTTGGGGAGATCGGCTCCACCCACGCCTGCCCCAGTGCACACGTGGGACACAGAGGAGGTGGCTATGTGGATGTAGTGGGGGGGTGGTGCACAGGGGGAGGGACTGGTTTCCAGTCTTGAGAATGGGAGGACAGGATGGTTGTGGAGGGTCGGCTGGTGCTCGTGATGGAAGCAGAGATGTTCCCTGTTGTCATTTGCAGTCATTGATTCACCCTAGCTAGTGTCCAGGTGGCTCAATAATCTCAAGTGGGGGAGGGGTGGGGAGGGGTGTGGCAGGCCAGGGGGCTGGCCTGCTTCCTGCCTGTGGGGGCCTCTTTCCTCCGACACCCACATGATCAACACATGCACCTGTTGCTCTCTAGATGCAGCCATGCTGCCCCCAACCCCAAGCCCTCTCCAAGTCCTACCAGTTCTAGCTACCAGTATAGAAACACCCATCTGTCACCCTCATCGTGGCAAAGCAACGGATGGCTTCTCTGCCCTAGCCATCACTGAGCTAGTCTGGATGGCAGGAAGGTGACCCTCACCCAAGTCCTACCTTGCCCCGCCCTGCTTTTCATCCCAGCCTGTGCCCTCTGACCCCATGGTTACTGACCTCACTATCCACTCCAGCTCCTGCTGCCTCTGTCCTGGGTACGGGCGAGCCAGCTGGGGAGAGCACTGAGACGTTCTCCTGCAGCAAGACCGTCAGCAGGCACAGGGGGACGGGCAGATGGGCTGGATTGAACCAGACCCAGAGCAGGAAGGAACCCTCCAAGTTCCAACTCAGCTGAGAGCTTCACAATGACCTACCTCATGGTCAAGGACACCAATGGGCACTCTGACCACTCCCCTTGCTGAGCACCCATTTCTGTCTGCTTTTTTTTTTTTTGAGACAGGGTCTTACTCTGTCACCAAGGCTGGAGTGCAGTGGCATGATCACAGCTCACTGCAGCCTCCAATTCCTGGGCTCAAATGATCCTCCTGCTCAGCCTCCTGAGTAACTGGGACTACAGGCACCCACCACAATGCTCGACTAAGTTTTCTATTTTTTTAGTAGAGACGGGGTCTCACTCTTGCTCAGGCTGGTCTCAAACCCCTGACCTCGAATGATCCTCTGGATCGTCCCGCCTCATCCCCTCGGAGTGTTAGGATTACAGGCGTGAGCCACTGCACTGGCCTATGTGCCTGCTTTTGAATAATCTAATCTTCAATGTCTGCCTCCCAGGATGAAAAGAAATAAATTAAGGGAGAAAATAAAAGTCATCAGCCCTTTATATCACCTGGAAGCCACATCAGATGATAACAAAGGGTGACTAGTGCCTTTTATTTTTCGTTAGGAGGAAAAGGGCTTTCTAACAATGGGGAGGACATGCAACAACAGTGGCCCGTCATCTCTTTGCACCTCTCTGCTCAGAAGCAGCTATTAGCAGGCAGAGCACAGATCCTCAATATTTGGATGACAGGACCCTTTTTGCCCACCCTGGCCTCCAAAAGCTGCATGCGAGGTGCTGGTGGAACTCATGCATTGCTTCCTGCTATGGAGCTGTGAAAGAAGCATGGGCAGCTGCCACTGAACTAGGAGTTGAAATTGACCAAAACCAACCACGATTTACCCACCAATCCTTTTCCTAGAAGTCATAAAGTTTCGATAGACTCCAGAGTTCCAAAATAGCTACATCAGTCAGATCGTGCCATTGCAGTTGTTTCCTAAGCGGGAAGATACATTGTCACTGATTCCTATTTTGCCACCTTCCATGAATCCTCTGACCTGACTTTTTATGCCATGTGTTACTTCGGGTCTCATCCCACAGAGAGTGTCCTGTTTTCCACGTGCAGCTTTTTTTTTCAGGGACAGAAGGGCGTGTCCTCCTGGGCATGCCTCATCCCACATTCCTGACCCCTGGACGGCATCTGGCCTTCCCAGTCTTCCCTGGCCGGGTCTGGACTCCCTTCCTGCTCGGAAGCAAGGGCACGATGGCTCCGTTCATTGCACGGTGAGCCTGGAATTCCCTGCACGCCCTTGGGACCCCGTGTCCAAGAGGAAGAAGAAGAAGGAAGGGCCCACTGGGTGCAGGAAGACGACAAGGCCAGCTCCGGGGAGCCTGGAGGAGCGAGTTCTGCTTAAACGCAAATAGCCGTGCGGCGGGGTGCGGGGAGGCGGCGGGGACTGAGGGGCAGGGGCTGCACCTGTCAACGCAGCTCCACTGCGCTTGGGTTCCGATCGCCTCTACGTCACTCAGGCCTCGGGGGGCGGGGCCCGACGCACTATCCAATCAGGAGAGGTGGGCGGGGCCCCGCGGGCAGTCTAGTCAGACACGCCCCCCGGGGAGGAGGGCGGGGCCTGGCGCCACCCCACCGAGCCTTTGTTTCTCGCGCCCGCCCCCCTCGGGCTCCTGACTCCGTTTCCCCGGGAGGCCCCGGAGTCTCCGCTGCAGTCTCCGCAGCACCGGTCGCGGGAGCCGCAGGGAGGGCGCCGGGACACCCCGGGAGCCGGGAGATGGTGAGTGTGCGCGGCCGGCCGTCCCCAGGCGGGGAGGAGGGGGTGATGGGAACCGGCTGGAACCGGCTGTGGCGGGACTCGGGCCTCCCCGCGGTCCGCTCCCGAGTCTGCGGACCCGAGTCGCCCGCGGCCCGCGGAGGGTGGGGCCGGGCCGGCGATCGGGCCCCCGGGCGTCCTGTCCGGCCCCTGCGCGGCGACCTGGGCCCGGGCCCCGCGTGTCCCCGGAGGGCGCGGTGACCGCGGGAGGGTCGCCGGGGGAGGGTCCCGGCGCGGTGTGTGCGGGTCGCGCGGGCGGCGCTGCGGCCTGCGGGGTCCCCAGTCCCTGCCTTCTGCCGTTGCAAACGAAACGGAGGCGGCGTTAAACATTAACGAGTTTATTTGAGCAAACAGCGGTTCACCGAGGAGAGACACCCAGTCGTGGTTTGGGGGCCGTCGCGGGGGCTTGCAGGGGAGGCTTCTGCTCGGTGCACGAGGAAGCCACCCCGTTCAATCCTGCGCTGCTCGCCGTCGTGCAGGTCGCCGTGGTTGGTCTAGCCTGGTGGCAATTTTTTGACTGTGTAGTCAAAGGGTTATTTGGAGGTTGTGGTTTGTTAAGCCTAAATTTCATTTCCTTATAAATAGGTAATTTATTGAAAATTTCATTTGCTGGGAGGCCGAGACGGGCGGACTGCTCGAGGTCAGGAGTTCGAAACCAGCCTGAGCAAGAGCGAGACCCCCGTCTCTACTATAAATAGAAGGAAATTAATTGGCCAACTAACATATATATAGAAAAAAATCAGCCGGGCATGGTGGCGCATGCCTGTAGTCCCAGCTACTCGGGAGGCTGAGGCAGGAGGATCGCTTGAGCCCAGGAGTCTGAGGTTGCTGTGAGCGAGGCTGACGCCAGGGCACTCACTGTAGCCTGGGCAACAAAGCGAGACTGTCTCAAAAAAAAAAATTTTTTTTTTTTCATTTGATCTTCAGGTCATATATGGTGAAAAGAAAAAAGAAAAAGTAAAGTTTTATTTTATTTTATTTTATTTTTTTGAGACAGAGTCTCACAGAGCCCACACTCTGTCTTTTCCTAGTCCTGAGTTTCAGGACTGCCTGGGCTGGCACAAGGTGCCCACAGCTGCTCTATCTCTTGGAGGGTTTAGCGAATGTCAGCCCCTGGGTCACTCCTCCCAGAGGACGGCCTGAGAGTGGGGCCTCTCAGGGGAGCAGCTGGGTGTCCTGGAGTGGCAGGAGTCTCCTGGTATACCCTTCATCTAAATAGCCAGCTCTGTGGGGCACTCAGCTTCTATGCCTTGGGGACACATTGGTGGCCTGTCAAATGGATGGTGGCATTGAGGGGAAAGGCATATGATTCTTGCCCTCTGGCTTCTCTCAGACTGTGAAGGGAGTGAAGGGAGAAAAAGCCATCCCTAAGGACAGGAAAACCCACCCAGTTGACATGGTGCAAGAACCAGCAAAGCGAAATGCACTTGCACACAGAGAAGCAGCACGAAGTGTGTCTTAGCCGGGTGGTCAGGGGGCCCTTCAGTGAGCAGGATGGGGGTAGGAGGATGTCCCCCCTAATGGGATGAGTTGATCTGACACTTGAGTCAGACATATCTTTGTTCCTAGTCAGCACTAACCCCTTCCTGAGTTTGTCCCCTGGGAAAGATTTGTGCACTTATTGCAGTTTTCAGATTTTTCTTTTCTTTTATTTTCTTTCTTTATTTTTTTTGAGACAGAGTCTCGCTTTGTTGCCCAGGCTAGAGCAAGTGCCATGGCATCAGCCTAGCTCACAGCAACCTCAAACTCCTGGGCTCAAGCAATCCTCCTGCCTCAGCCTCCCAAGTAGCTGGGACTACAGGCATGCACCACCATGCCCGGCTAATTTTTTCTATTATATATTAGTTGGCCAATTAATTTCTTTCTATTTATAGTAGAGACAGGGTCTCGCTCTTGCTCAGGCTGGGTTCGAACTCCTGACCTCGAGCAATCCGCCCGCCTCGGCCTCCCAGAGTGCTAGGATTACAGGCGTGAGCCACTGCGCCCGGCCAGATTTTTCTTTTTAAATAGCTATCAATGTGCTTTATCAGTAGAGCTTGAAAGATAAAATCTTCGAAAGAGATTGATTTCAGAAAAAAATTTAAATATCGAGTTTTAGATTACATTGGTTAAAAATTCTTATTTACCTTTTTTCTTCCCCAGAGCATGTGTAGTACGTTCGTCATGTCTGTTCTTTTTTGGTGGGGTGATTTCAAGTGGAATTCCAGGGCTTAGCTTTGGGACTACTACCAGGGAAGAGAAATAGAAGAGAAATAATAGAAGAGAAAACTCTCTTCTATTATGGCTGTAGAAAAATGAATACATTCCCACAAATTGAACGTGGTAGATAAATTGGTGAGTTACAAAGATCCACCAAAACATCAGTTCCTCTGCTGAGTTTAATGCTAAATCATCCGGTATGAGACTTAGCAACTCCTAGAAGTGTTCACATATAATTGTTTACCATTTTGTTATAACAGAAATAATTAAATGACATGTTTAGTGTCTGAAAAGGATAGATACTTTTGCTTTTTCTGTTGAGGTATGAAATGTAAATGCCTTATAATTTCCTTCCCTGGTATAAACATAAAAACTGAGTTTGACGGCTAGGCCGTGGTGGCTCACATCTGTAATCCTAGCACTCTGGGAGGCTGAGGCTGGAGGATCTCTTGAGCCCAGGAGTGTGAGGTTGGGCTGTGAGCTAGGCTGACGCCACTGCACTCTAGCCCAGGCAACAGAGTGAGACTCTGTCTCAAAACAAAAAGCAAAAATACCCCCACAAACCTAAGTTTGAGTGATTTCTCTGGATTCTTTAAACGCTGGGCATTTTCTCCTTTAAAAGTAAGTGAGTAGCTTTGCCTGAGGCTAGTAGCTGCAAGTTCAGGCCAAGTTGAGCCTGCAGAGGGAGGTCATTGCAGGCTCAGTTGGTTCTTCCTGGGGAGTCTCCCTGCTGGTGTCTCAGCTGCTCACAGTGACCTTGGGAGGAGCCCTTTCTTTATACTGGGAGAAGGTCCGAGCTCTGGAAAGCTGGGTACCCACAGGCAGACAGGGTGGGCGGAGATGCCCTATCTGAGGTTGTAATTGTTATTATCCTGGTGCTGTTTCTTAGACATTGTCAAATGAAACACATCTGGATTTAGGTAAAGAATGAATTCATGATGAAGGAATACTGCAAAAGACTGAAACCACCAAATATAAGATCTGCAGGCATCTCAAAGGTTTGGCAGAAGAGGGTTTTCTTTGATAGGGAGAAAGGAACAAGATTAGAAAGAAGGCAGGAGGGAGAGAGGGCAGGAGGAGGGTACAAAATCAGATCCTAGGTCAGAGACTGTTTTACCCTGAGGTCAGCCGGTTCTTCAGAGGGGTCATGACAGGCGAGGTTGCCTGCTGATCCTCAAGCTTGAGAACACGTGTCACCTTCTGAATATGAGTTCCCTTGTGAATTGTGGGTGAAACTTGGCTGCTTCTCTGAGCTGTTTCTCTTTTGATTCCTTTATAGAATCTTGCTGCCATATAATCTCAGTTTGCCTAAGCATTCAAGAATTTTATTCCATAGTTTTAGTGTTGTATTTTCACTGTCTTCCTTGAAAATCTAAGTGGATTGAGTGATAAGGTCTGAATAAGCAAAGATAGTTCGGGAAATAAAATAATTTATTTTATGCTTCGTTTAATTAATAAGAATATAAACACCCAGGGACCTACCACCCAGGTGAATAAATAGGCCTTGGGCAGTTCCAGTGTGTCCTGATGTCACCTCCTTTCTGTCCCCACAGATGACCACATCCTCATTTTTTGGGGTTATCTTTATAGTTTTACCATCTATGTATCATGAAGTTGAGTGTGTTGCTTGGTGTTTTCTTTTTTAAAAATTTTAGTAGGTTAATATTTTCATGAATATATCATTAATATTAGGCTGAAAGGTTTTTTTTTTGTGGTTCTTTGCCTCTGTTACAAAAATACTGCTGTATGAGGCTGTAGTTCACCCAGTTTACTCACCCATTCCATTGCTTATGGGACTTGAGATGTTTCAGCTTTACTTTAGATTTGTTGACCATGTCATTCTTGTTTTTGTCCCCAGTGATAATATGCCATCAGTTTTTTACACATTGGGGAAAAATTTCTGGGTTGTAGACTATGGATAGATTCAAATTTACTAGGAATGATGTTAGATTGTATGTATGAATTAACTATCTCATCTTTCATGCATGTGTGTTTATTCTTGTATTTTACCAACACTCGAAGTTATCTAACTCATTTATTTTTGTCCATCTGGTATTCAACAATATCCATGTGATTATTTATTGCTTTTTACTGGTTTCTATTGGTTGAGTATTTTTCCTATGTGGTCTTTCATCTTCTGTGAAATAACATCTAGTCATATTCTTATGCGTAATTCCTTTGTAGGTTTATTGCTTTTGGGTTTTTTGTTTTAACATACTCCGAACAGTCTTCCTTTTTCATTTGTAGGGATTGCAAATATTTTTTCCCAGATTATAGTTTATCTTTTTACTCCATTCTACATTTTGATGGATTGTTCTTACTTTGCATAGAGTTGAGTTTGTCAGTGTCTTGATTTGGGGCCTATTTATTTTCTAATGTATGAAAACTTTCCCTGCTGTGAAGTCATAAACATTTGCTTGTGTCTCCTGAAGGTTCTGCTTCTGTCTTACACAAGTGTTTTATTTTTTTTTCTAATGTGCTTTTGAGATCTCTTTCAAGAGACTTATTATAAACTCTAGCTCTATCCTGACAGGGCTCTAGGAGATTTGGTTGTGGATGTATACAGTATGTCTTTTTGGGATACTTCTTTATTCCATGGGACAACTGCTTTGTCATGGGTTTATGTACCTTGAATGGCTGCCTTGGTTTTAGAATGTGCTATTTTCCATTGGTCTATCTGCCCATCTCTCTGCTGATGGCATTCTGTCTTGATTAGTGTAGATTTCAAAGCCTGGATGTTTTGGTAGAGGAAGTGCTAAAGAGTCACTTTGGGCTGCTGTATCAAATTACCGTAGACTGGGTGGCTCAAATAACATTTATTTCTCACAGTTATGGAGGCTGCAAAATCCAAGTTCAGAGTTCTAGCAGATCAGGTGTCTGGTAGGGCCTGCTTTCTGGTTTGCAGATGGCCATCTGCTTGTGTCCGCACATGACAGAGAGGAGAGAGGATGCAAGCTCTCCTGTTTCTTCTTACAAGAGTACTAATCTTGGCTGGGCGTGGTGGCTCATGCATGTAATCCTAGCACTCTGGGAGGCCGAGGCAGGAGGATCGCTTGAGGTCAGGAGTTCAAGACCAGCCTGCAAGAGTGAGACCTTGTTTCTACTAAAAAAAAACATGGAAAGAAATTAGCTGGACAACTAAAAATATATATAGAAAAAATTAGCAGGCATGGTGGCACATGCCTGTAGACCCAGGTACTCAGGAGGCTGAGGCAGGAGGATCGCTTGAGCCCAGGAGTTTGAGGTTGCTGTGAGCTAGGCTGATGCCATGGCACTCTAGCTCTAGCCTGGGCAACAAAGTGAGACTCTGTCTAAAAAAAAAAAAAAAAAAAAAAGAACTCATATTGCCATTCATATGTGGGTATTTTTCTGGGCTGTGTATTCTAATCTAATGATCTATAACCCTGCCTTTATGACAGTACCAAGCTGTTTTGATTACTATACTATTGAGTACTTATTTGAGAATTTTTGCATCAGTATTGATAAGAGCCATTTGTTTGCTTTTTTCTTTCTTGTTATGTCTTTATATATCTTTGTTGTCAGTATAATTTTGACCTCATAGAATGAACTTGGATGTGTTCCCTCTTCTTTTCTTTTTGGAAGAGTTTGAGGAGAATTGGTATTAATTCTTCCTTAAATATTTGGTAGCAGTGAAACTATTTGGTCCTGGGTTTTCATTTGTTGGGGGTATTTTGATTAATGTGTCAATCTCTTTTATTAGTTGTAGATCTACTCAGATTTTCTATTTCTTCATGAATCATTCTTGGTAGAATATGTGTTCCTAGTAATTGTCCACTTCATGTCACCCCATTAGTTGGTTCTTTATTGTGGTGTGAGGCAGTCTTTCAGTTGTCTGATATGGAGGTGAGGTATGGGGAGGTGGGAAGCATTTCACTGGCCTATAATTTGGCTTCATTTTAGGAAGCCTGTGTCCTTGGGTTATGACTTTCATAAGTATTTCTCATCCTCGCCCCTCCTTTGTTGAGGCAGGAAGGATAGAGGGAGTGGAATTAGATATTCCCCTTGCCCCAGGAATTTGGCTCTGGTAACATTACAGTTGGTAGGCTTTTGGGAAATTGTTTTGAAGGCAGTACTTAAGAAGAACAGAATTCTCTGGGCATATTTCATAATGGCAACTCTTCTCCTCCTCCTTCTGGAAAAAGGAAGTGATTTTTCTCTGATTTTCCCTGTGAGAACTGATAAGAGTTTCTGGAGGTAAAGCTCATAAATTAGTCGAGACCCCCGCCCACTAAGATTGGGCCTTTTGGATTTTTACCTCTTAAATGTGTCCACACTCAGCCTTCAGTAATTCATCAGTTACAATTCAGGGTTTTCCTATCCCTGTACTGCTTCCCACAGGCAGTTTGCTATGGGATTCTCTTCCAGTGAGTTATGACACTCTTGTCATTTAGGTTGGTGGGATCCTATCCAAAATCTAGTTCCCAGATCAAAAGTCAAACTTTGTGGACAAGCATTTCTAAGGATACACAGTCTGAGGACTGCAAATGTTAATGTTTCCCTGCACACTTAGTACATCTTTGTTATGACAGGTGCTATAGACCCATTGTACAAAGAGACATTGGGGTGCCCCATGCACCCATACACCCACCAACAAGAGGCATGTTTCTATTCTGCTGTTGTTTTACTAAATACTTCAGTTCTAGTCTAGTTATAGAAGTGAGTGTAGACAGAGAGTAAGTCTTACAACCAAGTCATGGAATAAATGTTGGGGGTCCACAGCGTCATGCGAACTTCTTAGTAATAAAAAATAGGTCCCTAGTGCTGTCAGTCTCACCCATCCTCCTCTATACATGTGGGATGTTTCAGGATTCACTGGTCTTTGAGGATGTGGCTGTGAACTTCACCCTGGAGGAGTGGGCTTTGCTGGATCCTTCCCAAAAGAATCTGTACAGAGATGTGATGCAAGAAACCTTTAGGAATCTGGCCTCTATAGGTAAGGATGGCAACATTCTTTTACTTGATAAATTAGAGAACAAGTGCTTCTTGCTCATTAGTTCTGTTCAATGATTTGGAATGTGGAAAGGGAATACTTTGGTTAATAAATCAGGCATGGCCACAGTGTACCATGAACATAGACTGTAATAATTTCCTATAATTTTGTGCTAATTAATAATGACGTTTCTGGGTCTACATTTTAGGAGAAAAATGGGAAGAGCAGAACATTGAAGATAAGTACAAAAATCCCAGGAGAAATCAAAGGTAATTTGCACTCACAAAAGAAAGCGAGTTTCCTCAAGAGAATTGTAGACGGTCAGATATTTTTACTTTTTAAAATTTTTTTATTCTTTTATTTTTTTGAGACAGACTCTTGCTCTGTTGCCCAGGCTAGAGTGCCATGGCATCAGCCTAGCTCACAGTACTTTTGTAATCTCAAACTCCTGGGATCAAGCGATCCTTCTGCCTCAGCCTCCTGAGTAGCTGAGACTATAGGTGCATGCCACCATGCCTGGCTAATTTTTTCTATTTTTAGTAGAGATGGGGTCTCACTCTTGCTCAGGCTGGTCTTGAACTCCTGAGCTCAAGCAATCTTCCTGCCTCGGCCTCCCAGAGTGCTAGGATTACAGGCATGAGCCACTGCATCTGGCCTTAGATCAGGGGTCCTCAAATTCTTTAAACAGGGGGCCAGTTCACTGTCCCTCAGACTGTTGGAGGGCCAGACTATAGTTTAAAAAAACTATGAAAAAATTCCTATGCACACTGCACATATCTTATTTTGAAGTGAAAAAACAAATGGGCAAAAACACCCACATGTGGCCTATGGGCCATAGTTTGAGGACGCCTACCTTAGATAGTTTTAAAAACAAGCAAACAAAACAGATAAGCCCAGCTTCACGTTTATTTTTTATTGGAAAAATTTCTCAAAAATATATAGTTAAGTGAGACATAGGTGTTCAGTATTTGCAAGATAGTTTAGTTGTAGACAGTATTAAGACACCTCACATGACTATATATATATATATATTTTTGTTTGTTTGTTTGTTTTGAGACAAGGTCTTGCTTTATTGCCCAGACTAGGGTGCAGTGATGTCATCATAGCTCACTGCAACCTCAAATTCCTGGGCTCAAGTGATCCCCCTGCCTTAGCCTCCTGAGTAGCTGAGACTACAGGCATGTGCCACTATGTCCTGCTAATTTTCCTATTTTTTGTAGAGATGAGGTCTTACTATGTTGCTCAGGCTGCTCTTGAATTCTTGGCCTCAAGCTGTCCTCCCACCTCAACCTCCAAGTGCTAGGATTGCAGGTGTGAGCTAGTTCACCCAGCCTGAATACCATATTTTGATAATAGGTATGGTCGTGACATCTTGCAGCATTTAGTCCATTCATGTTCCAACAATTGAGACAGGGGATAAAACCTATACTTTCCCAGATAATATTAAAAATATAAGTCTAATACCTACTAATAAATATAAAATCATTTATAAACATACCATTAATAATGTGCTTCTTATATTTTACAGCACTCATATTCCAGAGAGACTGTGTGAACGTAAGGAAGGTAGTCAATGTGGAGAAACCTTCATCCAGGTTCCAGATCATGTTCTGAACAAGAAGACTCCTCCTGCAGTAAAACCACTTGGAAGCAGTGTGTGTGGAGAAGTTGGCATGAGTCATTCATCCCTTAATAGGCACATCAGAGCTGACAATGGAAGGAAACCAAATGAGTATCAGGAATATGGAGAGAAGCCATATAAACGTAAGCAGTGTGAGAAAGCCTTCAATTATCGCCACTCCTTTCCAGTACGTGAAAGGACTCAGTCTGGAGGGAAACCCTATGATTGTATGGAATGTGGAGAAACCTTCATTTCCCTCGTAAGCATTCGAAGACACATGGTGACACACAATGGCGGTGTACCTTATAAATGTAAGGTGTGTGGGAAAGCCTTTGATTATCCTAGTTTGTTTCGTATACATGAAAGAAGTCACACTGGAGAGAAACCCTATGAATGCAAGCAATGTGGTAAAGCCTTCAGTTGTTCCAGTTACATCCGAATACATGAAAGGACTCACACTGGAGATAAACCCTATGAGTGTAAGCAATGTGGTAAAGCCTTCAGTTGTTCCAAGTACATTCGAATACATGAAAGGACTCACACTGGAGAGAAACCCTATGAATGTAAACAATGTGGTAAAGCCTTTAGATGTGCCAGTTCGGTTCGAAGTCATGAAAGGACTCACACTGGAGAGAAACTTTTTGAATGTAAGGAGTGTGGGAAGGCCTTGACTTGTCTTGCAAGTGTTCGAAGACACATGATAAAGCACACTGGCAATGGACCTTACAAATGTAAGGTATGTGGCAAAGCCTTTGATTTTCCCAGTTCATTTCGAATACATGAAAGAACGCACACTGGAGAGAAACCCTATGAATGTAAGGATTGTGGGAAAGCCTTCAGTTGTTCCAGTTCCTTTCGAAAACATGAACGAATTCACACTGGAGAGAAACCCTATAAATGTACAAAATGTGGGAAAGCCTTCAGTCGTTCTAGTTACTTTCGAATTCATGAAAGAACTCATACTGGAGAGAAACCGTATGAATGTAAGCAATGTGGAAAAGCCTTCAGTCGTTCCACTTACTATCGAATACATGAAAGAACTCATACTGGAGAAAAACCCTATGAGAACACTAATCCTAACCCTTCAGTTGTCCCAGTTCCTTTCATAGCCATGAAAGAAGTTACACTGAATGAAACCCTATGAAAGTAAGGAATTTGGGAAACCTTCCATCCTCCATGTTTCTTTTGAATACATGAAAAGATTCACAGTGGAGGAAGAGATAATCAGCTTTGTATTAAGAGAGACATGATAGAACAGTAAAATCTAGAGTTAGAGTTAGATCTCTGGATTGTCTTATGTCAATGTTGGTAGTGTTAGGAACTAAATTTCCCAGAATTCATTGCATTTATGATTCTTTGATACAATTCACTAGTAACTATCTTCCATGATATTTGGAAGTCAGAAGTGAAGAAGGCATTAGTTACGGTCTGGAGACACCATCCAGGGAGACAGCTATATTCATACAGGCTGTGCAGATACCTACTTCTAGCCCATTTTTCCTGATTCTTTGGCTTGCCAATGAAGAATAGCCTCAAAACTACTTGATTTCCATTTTCTTGGAGATGTAGGTTTCCACACATCTCTACAAGCCCTACACTGAATATCCTCAGACTCCTGGCCTCCAAGTGATCCTCCCACTTCAGACCACTGAGTAGCTGGGATTTTAGGTGTGCACCACCAATGCTAGCCCCACATTGGATATCCATCTACACTCTGGTGTTTTTCAGACATTATAATGTGTGTATAGGCAACCAATTTAGACTGTCATGGTTGGGAATATATTCTCTGATACTCTGACTCCCCTAGTATATAAAGTGAATTGATATAAAGTCTAATTTGTATAGTAAACACCTTTGTTCATCCTGGTAATGACTGTTCTTGATTCAGCATGACAGCGACAATGCTGCCATCAAAACCAACTAGATGGGAGCTTGTTCCTTTATATGGTGACTGGTCTCACCCTGTACTTTCATGTAAGAATTAACTATCTTCAGATCTTTAAGACTGTGGGTGTTTCCTGTCACAGCTGAATGTAATGTCTCAGTTTAATTTCAGTTATGTTTGTATGTGATTAAAAACAATATGTATTTTTTATTCAAACAGGATTTTTGTGCATGTTTCTTAGAAATAGTTTATTAACTGTTTTCAGTCTTGGATCAGATCAAGTTTATAATTTTAGCAAGTTATTTGTAAGACATTATGAAGTCCATATTATGTGCATACAACTTCAGGATTTTTTTTTCTCATGTAAATTTTACTTTTCATGCTTATATAGTTACGACTTTTATCTTGATAGTAATGTCTCATGTACTCATAATACCAAAAGTTAAATCATATTGTTGTGTGTGCCTTCTTGCTAAACACCATACCTGTTGCAAAAAGGGTGTAATAAATTGTAGTGATAATTATGACCACAAACCATAAATGAATGTGTGCTGTATCAGTAAGATGGTGCTCAGAAGAATTGCTTATAGGATTTGTTCTTATTTTAGGTTGATTCCTTTCTATTCAAGGAAGGAAGTCATTTTTCTGTATAGCATGCAGTGAAGAGGTAAACTTAATTCTATCCTTGGTAATCACAATTGTACTTATCTAGAAGGGAGAAGGCATAGAGTGGAGGTAAACCTAAGTCATGAGAAATACCAGTCAGTCTTATTATTGAAAACAGAGAAACTTTTGTCTCCTTTGTGATTTGGAATATGTTCTATTCTACCAGTTTTTATGTATATTTAAAAATATTTTTCCATTAATAATGTCCGGATATTAACCAGTTTTAGAGACATGGCTACAGAATGCCCTTGTTTTTGTCTTGATCATCCATCATATTCATCGAAGAGGATTGTTTCTTCTTTGTTTTTTTTTGAGACAGAGTCTTGCTCTGTTGCCCAGGCTAGAGTACCGTGGCATCAGCCTAGCTCACAGCAACCTCAAACTCCTGGGCTTCGGAGATCCTTCTGCCTCAGCCTCCTGAGTAGTTAGGACTGCAGGCATGCACCACCATGCCTGGCTAATGTTTTCTATATATTTTTAGTTGGCCAATTAATTTCTATTTATAGTAGAGATGGGGTCTCGCTCCTGCTCAGGCTGGTTTTGAACTCCTGACCTTGAGCAATCCTCCCACCTTGGCCTCCCAGAGTGCTGGGATTACAGGCATGAGCCACTGCACCTGGCCAAAGAGGATTGTTTCATGTTGCAGATGTATGACATGTGTCTCTTCAACAGCATAAGACTTGACCTTGTGGTGAGGGGAGGCCAACTCCCAGACTTCTGGACTCGTTTTTGCCTTTCTTAGTCCCTGAACACTGAAGTATCTCCTATGATGTATCAAACACTGTTTCCCATTATATGCCTCAGTTAAAATATATAAATTTACTTATTCCTTAGTAAGGTATTAATATGTAGTACTTTATAACAGATCTACTTAATGAGTCTAATGAGGGCAATATGTTTAGTTAAATTGTCAGAATACAAGCCTACGAAGCAATGAAGTTAGCATCACTATTCCAATCAAGCCTTTCTTGCTCAGATAATGTGCTCTTTTTATTTATTTATTTATTTTTTTAGAGACAGAGTCTCACTTTGTTGCCCAGGCTAGAGTGAGTGCCATGGCATCAGCCTAACTCACAGCAACCTCAATCTCCTGGGCTCAAGCGATCCTCCTGCCTCAGCCTCCCGAGTAGCTGGGACTACAGGCATGTGCCACCAAGCCCGGCTAATTTTTTTTTTTTTTGAGACAGAGTCTCGCTTTGTTGCCCAGGCTGGAGTGAGTGCTGTGGCGTCAGCCTAGCTCACAGCAACCTCAAACTCCTGGGCTCAAGCAATCCTCCTGCCTCAGCCTCCCGAGCAGCTGGGACTACAGGCATGTGCCATCATGCCCGGCTCATTTTTTCTATACATATTAGTTGGCCAATTAATTTCTTTCTACTTGTAGTAGAGATGGGGTCTCGCTCTTGCTCAGGCTGGTTTCGAACTCTGGACCTCGAGCAATCCGCCCGCCTCGGCCTCCCAGAGAGCTAGGATTACAGGCGTGAGCTACCACACCCGGCCCCACCAGCTAAATTTTTGTATGTATATTTTTAGTTGGTCAATTAATTTCTTTCTATTTTTAGTAGAGATGGGGTCTTGCTCTTGCTCAGGCTGGTTTCGAACTTCTGACCTTGAGCAATTCACCCACCTCAGCCTCCCAGAATGCTGGGATTACAGGCATGAGCCACTGCGCCCGGCCGATAATATGCTCTTTATCCTAATTTGGCAACTGCTCTTTTATGCCAGCATTGTAGAGCAAAAAGCAATATGCAAAAGTTATTTTTATATCTATACACTGGCATGGAACGGTCCAAACTGTTCATTGAAATTATCTGGCAACCTCCTGTCCAGATAATCCTTGTTGAAACTCCTCAGAGTCCAGGTATCACAGGAAAGCAGCAATCAGTGACCAAGCCCTGATTGTATGGAGATTACATATTCAGGCCCAGATAATGTGTCCAGGTGAGTGAAGGGTGGATTCATTGTCAGATTGTACTGAGAGTCAAGTGAATCAAGGAGGAGGTGGCAGTGTCAGAGTAGGATGCTCCTGACACCAACCATTGTCTCATCTTTCTCCCTTGAGAGCCAAATCCATAGTGATAGCGCTTGCTATAGAGTAGAAACACCACCATCAACAAGACCACAAATATGATTTTCCAAAGGATGCATGTGGCTGTGTTGGGATGGCCAATCAAGGCTGAGGGATGATAGAAGCACAGGGTGAGGGACATACCAGGACACAGCTGAAAGCCTTGTTGTTGGCCTTGACTGTGGGAGTGCCTTGATGCTTCGCAAAACCCCAAGGATCACCCCAGAGAGGACACTGAAGCACTGGCCCAAAGAGTGTTCATAAGCCAGGAAGCTCACCACTTTTGCAAAGCAGTAATGTTGTGTTCTATTTGAGTCCTGATACTTTTTTGAGACAGAGTCTCACTCCGTTGCCTGGGCTAGGGTGCCGTGGCATCAGCCTAGCTCACAGCAACCTCAAACTCCTGGGCTTAAGCAATCCTTCTGCCTCAGCCTCCCGAGTAGCTGGGACTACAGGCATGCACCACCATGCCCAGCTGATTTTTTCTATATATTTTTAGTTGGCCAATTAATTTATTTCTATTTATAGTAGAGACGGGGTCTCACTCTTGCTCAGGCTGGTTTCAAACTCCTGACCTTGAGCGATCCTCCCGCCTTGGCCTCCCAGAGTGCTAGGATTACAGGCCTGAGCCACCTCGTCCTGCCTGAGTCCTGATAATTTGTCTACGGGATATGCTGTTCTGCATCTGATTAGAAAAGCAATGCTGCAATTTGCAAGTTTCAGCAATTTAGAATCAAAAGTTATTTTGGCAACTGTGGACTGACTTTTCATTCTGAAACTACCTTTCAGATACAGCTACAGATAGAGAATGTCACAATATTTTCGAGGTTACATTTTCTCCTATGTTTAATGGACAAAATGAAGTGTATTTCCACATTACATATTCTACATGAAAGGGAGTCTTTTACCTCTCACAATTAAATTTTATACAATTAATGAGATTTCATGTTACTCTTTCAATTGATATTAGGGAATTATTAGGTGCGAATATGATATTCTTGTTATGTTTTTCATATTTTATTTCAATTCTTGACATATGAAAACTGCTTCACATTTTTAGATACACATTTTTATATTTTCAGTTTCTCATAAAGCAAGGTCAGAAAAGAAGCCAGAAAAAAAATCCTTAGGATAAATGAACTTATGTTGAAAATATGATGTTTTTAAGGGAAAAACTTGTGAATTCATTCCTGCATCAACAAATTAACACCCAATTCATGAAATTTTATTGAAAAGGACATAACAATTTCAAATATGAACATAAGTTATATTCTTTCATTTACTGTCTTTCTGAGTTTCTATAAGCCTTTTAAATCTTTTATACACTGTATATACCATGGTTACAAGTACTAAAAAAAGGATACATATATATTTTGAACGCCACAATGTTAAATTTAATTCTTGAAAACTACTAAGAAAGAAGCAACTTGGTTGTGTACAGAAAGAGCTATGCAACTCATCAATAATTGAATGGCAAGGAAGATGGAATAATGGCTCCTGTTCTGACAGTCCACTATTTGAGACATGCAAGTTCTCCAAGTAGGCCCTTTTATAATGTACAAAACTGTCTGAAGTCATCTGATTATGTGTCCTACTTAGCCAGGGATAAGCTCTTGAGTATTCATGTTATCCCTCCATAATTTTTCAGAGCACCTCTTCTCCTTGTCATGAGTGTCCATGTTTGAACAATAAATATATAGGTGTATCGTTACTCATAAACTAAGTTAGGTTTTAAAATTAAATGAAGTTTTAGGAAGTTCGGTTCTTAGAAACTGACTTACCACAAGGCTGTGCTCATTTCTCCAGCCAGCATTCACTGAACATCTGTAATATCTGGGGAAATAAAGCTGCCCAACACATAGTTTCTATCATGACAGAATTCCTAATTTACAGCTTTTAATTGAGTCTGTTCTTGTTTAAAAGCATTGTTTTTAATTTTCACTGCCAATTTTTAAAAGTTTTCATTTCTTTTTCCTTGATAATTATGGCAATTTCCCAGATGGTTGTCATGGCATCTCTTTTTGTT
>VSMD01116707.1:0-29864 GCA_008750895.1 Mirza zaza | reverse complement strand
GGGCATGGTGGTACATGCCTGTAGTCCCAGCTACTTGGGAGGCTGAGGCAGCAGGATTGCTTGAGCCCAGGAGTTTGAGGTTGCTGTGAGCTAGGCTGATGCCAGGGCACTCACTCTAGCCTGGGCAACAAAGTGAGACTCTGTCTTAAAAAAAAAAAAGAATGTTAAGAACCAGCCCATCTTAACCAATTGAGCTTAAGAAAATCTTAAAATTTCTGTGGTTAATAAAGCAAATCGGCCAGGTGCAGTGGCTCACGCCTGTAATCCTAGCACTATGGGAGGCCGAGGCAGGTGGATCGCTCAAGGTCAGGAGATTGAAACCAGCCTGAGCAAGAGCGAGACCCCATCTCTACTAAAAATAGAAATAAATTAATTGGCCAACTAAAAATATATAGAAAAAATTAGCCGGGCATGGTGGCATATGCCTGTAGTCCCAGCTATTCAGGAGGCTGAGACAGGAGGATCGCTTGAGCCCAGGAGTTTGAGGTTGCTGTGAGCTAGGCTGACGCCACAGCACTCTAGTCCAGGCGACAGAGTGAGATTCTGACTCAAGATAAACAAAAACAAAAACAAACAAACAACAACAACAAAATAAAGCAACTCATAAAATCCTGATAATTTCTTTTGGAAACTAAGTTTAATAAAATATATAGTGAGGTTCAGCAAAACTGCGGACAGACAAAAATACCATATACAATTAAATGAGACAATAAGCCAAATGTAGAAGCACAATTAATGTTGGTTGTCTTAAGTTTCCAATTGTAAGTGATCCTCAACATTAATCATTTGACTTTCATTTAACTAGCCTTTCATACATTACATGTTTCCACTCCTAAACTGCTTCTCTTAAATATATTTCAGCCTTTATCACCTGTCAAATGATGATTTCCAGCTATTCGACAGAAGAACTACCCTGCGTAGATAGGGGACAGAACTTGGTCTCAGCCAGGACAGCAGCTTATGGCTGTGAGGGCAGCACTACTTGGAAATGCCCCTCAGGGGGTCCTGGTGAAACAGAGCTTACTAAGCCACTCTGGGTCACTATTCCAACAGATAATTCTTTGCCAAGTTAAGCCTCCCACCACAAAGTCCCGCCCCTGCCCTGCGCAAGGGCTGGCCCTGAAGGCACCCTCAGACGGCTCGCAAGACGCAGGGGGAAGCGGGGCAGCGAGCAGAGGCTCCGCCCGGTTGGCGACAAGGGACGTGAGCGCAAGCCCCTGCCCCTCTGCTCCGAGAACCCCGACGGTTCCGGTTGTGAGGTTAAGATTAGGGGCTGGCTGACCTGTGTCTAAGTTGGCCTGGAAGTGCCAGGATTGTTTTCTAGTAAAAGACTGAAGTAGACAACAAAAAATGATTACCAGGTGTCCTGTCAAATGTGTCCTTTTGGGTTATCTGGTTCTATAGGGGTCTGCTCTTTTGTTGTCTTTCAGTTATTTTACAGCTCTGTAAATTGTAGAAAACTTATGGTAATTAAAATGAATTTTGTCAGAATAATACAACAGTTTGCCCTGTGGATACTGACTAGTTTCCTGCCTATTTGTAAGTTCATTTCAACATGTCTGATTACCTATGTATGTATGGGGGTTTCAATTCTCCTTTGAGTCAGTTCTGACATCCATTGGTCCCCTCATTAATTAAATATATCTTGATATGTGTTCATTTCATATGTATAAATATCATAATTTTCCCTTTTATTATTTTTTTAGAAGTTTTGAAGGTCATCCACTGACATGCACAGTGCATTCATCCGACAGAGCTAGATAAACGGAGCTGCCTCCGCAACAGTTTACGCTCAGCCATGTCTCTTCCTGGCTCCCAGAGGTGAATTCCAAGCAGTAGAGCTTGGCTCTCTGTTTCTCTAGCTTTTCCCCCTCTCTAATTAATTTTATGGAGTTTTTCATTTTTGATTCATTCATGGCTGATTAGTTATTTCCCATTTGTAAGAGCAATAATGAGAACTTCAGTTCTATACTTTGACCATCTGTTGGTGAGAGAGATCTAGTCTCTACTAGGCGACAGATGACAGAAAAGCTGGTTAGACTTTTTTTTTTTAATCGTCTATTTTTTGTTTTTAGCTCAAATCAATTAAAATGTTATGCCCACTGGAATGTTATGCCCTCTTTGACATTCGGACCAGAGATATTTTGTGTTTCTGTGTTTACTTAGATTTGTGCCAAATTTGGAGATCTGAAGCTACAAGCTCTGTCTCTATATGTCTGAAATTCAGAAAGCCCTTTCCCTCTAATTATGTGAGGGTGAATGTCTTCCGAGCTACAGAAGATAATAATAAATTATAATATCTCTTAAAGAAGCTCTGTTCTGATTGACTTATAAAGACAAATAAGCCTTTATGTAAGTTGAATATTCCTAAAATTCCCAGAATAAGGAAATTGAATTTCGCCTTAATTGTATTAAACAAAATTATTCTCACCAAAACATTTTAAAAGTCCAAATTCATATTAATAAGAATAAATCTTTGTTAAACAAGACTGGCCTAATAATATTGATTTAATAAAAATAGCTATATATTTTCTCTCCTTTATCCATATTAAGTATGACACAAACATACATTTCATTCTACTGAGTTTGTTTTTCTTAAGTTATATAGGTTTACTGATCAAATAAGCTAATATTGCTCCTATAAATTGTTAAAAATTATTTAAAAATGTAAAACCGTGTTCAACTAAATTGAATCATTATTCTGACATTTTATTTCAATCATAATTATGTTTTATAATATTTATCTTTTATAAAATAATTTTCAAGGTAAATTTAAACCTCAGACTGATATTAAATTGAATTAATATCATTAGAAACAAATAATTTTTAAGAAAGAATATGGAAGAAATCACTAAATATAATTTTATGTTTATACTTTTCTTATATAAATGTTATAGCTTTGGATCATGTTAATGAAGATATTTATTTTGCCATTTTAAAAAGTTATATAAAGGATGTGTGTGGCAGTAGAAAATTCTAACGTGTTCATGACTTTTGCATGTCTACTTAGCAGAGTATGCTGGGCAATTCTTAACTATCCATCCCCTAGTTTTCTCTGTGAAATAAAAGTTAGTTACTTGGTTGAGCGCAGTGGCTCTCGCCTGTAATCCTAGCACTCTGGGAGGCCGAGGTGGGCGGATTGCTCAAGGTCAGAAGTTCGAAACCAGCCTGAGCAAGAGTGAGACCCCATCTCTACTAAAAATAGAAATAAATTAATTAGCCAACTAAAAATATATAGAAAAAAATTAGCTGGGCATGGTGGTGCATGCCTGTAGTCCCAGCTACTCGGGAGGCTGAGGCAGGAGGATTGCTTGAGCCCAGGAGTTTGAGGTTGCTGTGAGCTAGGCTGATGCCACGGCAGTCTAGCCCAGGCAACACAGCAAGACTTTGTATCAAAAAAACAAAACAAAACAAAAATTAGTTACTTGATTGAAAGTTATAATTGATATGAGTAATGAGACTATCCTAGGAACAGTCATGACAAAAATATAACTGTGTATGCACTTCTTATTTTCAAGGAAAAAGTTTTGTTTGAAAGTAGCAGTTCTTAGGTTTTTGGCCTCCAAACCAGAGGCCTTTAGGACTTATTGATGACTTCAGAGTGTTTTTGTTTACATGAGTTAGAACTATTGGTATTTACTATATCGGAAATTGAAGCATAATTTTTAAAAATATTTATTGATTCATTTGAAAATAAGAATGATGAACATGTAGCATGTTATAAAAAACATCTTAGTGTTATTATAAAAATACTTTTTTTGTTTTGAGATGAGGACTTGCTCTGTCACTCAGGCTAGAGTGCAGTGGCATCAACATAGCTCACTGCAGCCTCAAACTCCTGGGCTCAAGCAATCCTCCTGCCTCAGCCTCCCAAGTAGCTGGCACTATAGGCACATGCTACCACACCTGGCTAATTTTTCTATTCTTTGTAGAGATGGGGTCTCATTCTTGCTTAGGCTGTCCCTGAACTCCTGACCTCAAGCGATCCTCCTGCCTGGGCCTCCCAGAGTACTAGGATTACAGGCATGAACCACCACACCCAGCCAAAATGTTTTCTTATTTTACATTAGCATCCATTTATTTCAGTCTGGAGAACTCCCTTTAGCATTTCTTGTAAGACAAGTCTGGAGGTGATGAATTCCTTCAGCTTTTGATTGTCTAGGAAAGTCTCTTTCCTTCATGTTTGAAGGATAGCTTTGCTGGATACAGTATTCTTGGTTGGCAGGGTTTTTTTATTTTGTTTTGTTTTGTATTTCTCCTTTAGCACTTTGATATAGCATCCTACTCTTTCCTAGCCTGCAGGGTTTTCCACTGAAAACAATTTTGGGGCTCTGTTCAATGTGTTATGTGTGAATGTTATATGCTTTGAATATTCTTTCTTTGTCTTTAATTTTTCCTAATTTGATTGAGGTATGCCTCAGGGATTTCCTCTTTGGGTTGTGCTTCCTGTACCTGGATGCTTTGTCTTTCCCCAGATTTAAGAAAGTTTCAGCCATTATTTCCTAAATAGGCTTTCTAGGCCTTTTCTTCTCTCATCTCCTTTGGGAATTCTAATTATGCAGAGGTTAGTACACTTTATGGTGTCTAGTCTCATAGTCCTTCTTATTCTTTTTTTTTTTTCTTTGTTCCTTTGATTGGGTAATTTCATATATTCTGTCTTCAAGTGTGCCAATTCTTTCCTCTATTTGATCAAGTTGGCTATTGAAGCTCCCTAATGACTTTTTCCAGTCCTGTTATTGTATTCTTTATTTCTAGGATTCTATTTCATTTTTGTGGGTGTATGGTTTTGTTGGTTTTTTTTCTTTTTCTTTCCTGTTTCTATTTCATTGTCAAATTTCTCATGTTCTTCCTGGATTTGTTTCACTGGTATTTTCTTGTGATTCCCTGAACTTCTTTAAGGGGATTATTCCGAATTCTCTGTCAGACTTTCATAGATCTTAAATTCTTCTGGGTCCATTACCATTGGCTTTTTTTGGTGGTGTCATATTTCCCTAAGTTTTCACAATCCTTGTATCTTTACATTGATCCTGTGCCTTTAAGGAAATGGCCACCTCTTGCAGTTTTTGCAGATGTCCTTTGGCGGTGTTAGACTTTTATTTAGTTATTTATTTTTTATTTCAATAGATTTAAGGGGCAAAAGTGCTTTCTGTTAAGTGAACGAATTGTATAATGCTAAAGTCAGAGATTTTAGTGTACCTATCACCAGAATCCTGTACATTGTATCTGATAGGCAGATTTTTATCCCTCATTACCCTTCCTCCCTGCCCATTCTTAGTTTCCAATGTCCATTACACCACATATACCCTTCATTTAGCTTCCACTTATAAGAACATGTGGTATTTGTTTTCCATTCCTGAGATATTTCACTTAGGATAATGGTCTCCAATTCCATCCACGTTGCTGCAAAAGACATTATTTCATACCTTTGGTTAGGGCTGAGTAGTACTCCGTGGTATATACATACCACATTTTCTTCATCCACTCATCAGTTAATGGGCATTGAGGTTGGTTTCATAACTTTGTGATTGTGAGTTGTGCTGCAATAAACATTCAGGTAAAGGTGTTATTTTTATAAAATAACTTCTTTTCCTTTGGCTAGATACCCAATAATGGGATTGCTGGATCAAATGATAGGTCTGCTTTTAGTTCTTTGAGCAATCTCCATACTGTTTTCCATAGAGGTTATACTAATTTGCATTCCTACCAACAGTTTATAAGTGTTCCCTTTTCAATGCATCTGCACCAACATCTATTGTTTTTTGACTTTTAATAACTGCCATTCTGACAGGGATAAGGTGGCACCTTATTGTGGTTTTAATTTGCATTTCCCTGATAATTAGTGATGTTGAACGTTTTTTCATGTTTCTTGGCCATTTGTCTATCTTCTTTTAAGAAAAATCTGTTCATGTCTTCTGTCCAATTTTTGGTGAGTTATTTATTTTTCTTGCTGATTTGAGTTCTTTGTAGATTCTCGATATTAGTCCTTTGTCTGACATATAGTGTGAGAATATTTTCTTCCATTGTGGAGGTTGTATATTTACTCTGTTGACTGTTTTCTTTGCTGTGCAGAAAATTTTTAGTTTAAGTCCAATTTTTTTGTTGTTGTTGTTGCTGTAATTGCTTTTGGGGTCCTAGTCATAAATTCTTTGCCTAGTAGGCCAATGTCTAGAAGAGTTTTTCCTATTTTTCTTCTAAAATTTTTATTGTTTCAAGTCTTACAGTTAAGTCTTTAATCCATCTTAATTTTTATATATGGTAAAAGAGATCTAGTTTCATTCTTCTGCATATGGCTATACAATTTTCCCAGCACCATTTACTGAATAAGATGTCCATTCTCCAGTGTATGTTTTTATCAACGTTGTTGAAAATCAGATGATTGTGACTATATGGCTTTATTTCTGGGCTCTCTATGCTGTTCCATTGGTCTATGTGTCTACCTTTATATCAGTAGCATGCTGCTTGCTTATGATAGCCTTGTAGTATAATTTGAAGTCAGATAATGTGATGGCTCCAGATTTGTTCTTTTTATTTAGGATTGATCTGGTTATGTAGGCTCTTTTTTGATTCCATATGAAGTTTAGGATTGTTTATTCTACATCTGTGAAAAATGATGTTGGTAGTTTGATGAGAATTACATTGAATCTGTAAATCACTTCAGGCAGTATGGACATTTTAACAATGTTGATTCTTCCAATCCATGAGCATGGGCTGTTTTTCCATTTGGTTGTGATTTCTATCATCAGTGTGCTATAGTCCTCCTTGTAGAGATCTACAAGGATATATAAACTATATACTTTAGTTAAGTATATACCTAGTTATTTTATTTTCTTTGCTGCTATTATAAATGGTATAGAGTTCTTGATCAGTCAATTCTCAGCTTGACTGTTATTATTATATAGAAATGCTGATTTGTGTACCTAAATTCTGTAACCTGAGACTTTACTGAATTTATTTATCAATTCTAGAAGTCTTTTGGTGGAGTCTTTAGGGTTTTTTAGATATAAGACCATATCATCAGCAAACAGAGATAGTTTGACCTTCTCTTTCCTGATTTGCATGCTCTTCATTTCCTTTGTCTGATTAGTCTGGCTAGGACTTCCATTACCATGTTGAATAGAAGTGCTGATGGTGGACATCCTTCTCTGGTTTCAGTTCTTAAGGGAAATGCATTCAACTTTTCCCCATTCAGTATGATGTTGGCTGAGGGTTTGTCACATATGACTTTTATTATTTTGAGATATGTTCCTATGCCTAGTTTGTCGATGGTTTTTATCAAGAAGAGGTGTTGGATTTTATTTAATGCTTTTTCTGCATCTATTGAGATGATTATGTGGTTTTTGTTTTTAATTCTGTTTATGTGGTAAATCACATTTTGTGATTTGTGTAGGTTGTACCATACTTGCATCCCTGGGATGAAACCCACTTGATCATGATGAATTATCTTTTTGATGTGCTGTTGTATTCTATTTGCTAGTATTTTGTTGAGGATTTTTGTATCTAGGTTCATGAGGGATATTGGTCTGTAGTTTATTTTTTTGTTGTGTCCTTACCTGGCTTTGGTATCAAGGTGATATTGGCTTCATAAAATGAGTTAGGGAGGATTTCCTCCTTCTTGATATTATGGAACAGTTTCAGTAAAATAGATGCCAGTTCTTCTTTTACATCTGGTAAAATTGGCTGTGAATCTGTCTGGTCCTGGGTTTTTTTTTTTTTTTGGAGATTTTTTGTTACTATTTCAATCTCATTACTTGTTATTAGTCTGTTCAGGATTTCTACTTCTTCCTGATTGAAGTTTAGGAGGTTGAGGTTTTCCCAAAATTTATCCATTTCTCCAGATTTTATAGTTTGTGTGCATAGAGGTTTTCACAGTAGTCATGGATATTTTGTATTGTTGTGGTATCCATTATAATATCTCCTTTTTCATTTTTGATTGAGCTCATCTGAATCCTTTTCCTTCTGTTTCTGGCTATTCCAGCTAGTTGTCTATCCATTTTGTTTATCTTTTCAAAGAACCAATTTTTTGTTTTGTTGATCATTTGTCCTTTGTAATTTTTTCTGTTTTTTTCAATTTCCTTCGATTCTATTCTGATTTTTGTTATTTCTTTTCTCTGCTTGCTTGGGTTTGAATTTTTCTTCTTTTCCTACTTCCTTGAGGTGTGACATTAGGTTGTTAATTTGTGATTTTTTTCTTTCTTTCTTTCTTTCTTTTGAGACAGTGCCTTGCTCTGTTGCCTGAGCTAAAGTGCAGTGGCATCATTACAGCTTACTGAATCCTCAAACTCTTTGGTTCATGTGATCCTCCTGCCTCAGCCTCCCAAGCATCTGGGACTACAAGCATGCACCACCATACCTGGCTAATCTTTCTATTTTTTGTAGAAACAGGGTCTTGCTATCTTGCTCAGGCTGGTCTCAAACTCCTGGCTTCAAGTGATCCTCCCACCTTAGCCTCCCAAAGTACTAGGATTATAAACGTGAGCCACTGCCTTTTTGATACAGGCGTTTACGCCTATGAACTTTCCTCTTTGCACTACTTTTTCTGTATCCCAGAGATTTTGGGAGCTTGTGTCATCTTTATCATTCAATTTGAATTTTTTTAAATTTCCATCTTGGTTTTGTCATTGACCCAAGGATCACTTAGCAGCAGCAGGTTGCTTAATTTCATGTATCTGAGTAGTTTTGAGAGTTCCTCTTGGAATTATTTCCGGTTTTATTCTATGGTGGTCTGAGAAGATACATGGTATGATTTCAATTTTTCTAAATTTGCTGAGACTTCTTTTGTGGCCTAACATGTCATCTGGTTTGCAAAAAGTTTCATGTGTTGATGAGAAGAAAGTACATTCTGCAATTTTTTGGGTAGACTCTTCTGTAAATGTGTTAAGTCCATTTGTTTTAGAGTCCTATTTAAGTCCAGTTTTTCTTTGTTGATTTTCTTCCTCAATGATCTGTCTAGTTCTGTTAGTGAAGTGTGGAGGTCCTGGGCCATTATAATGTTGCTGTCTATTTCTTTCTTTCTTTACATCTAGTAGGATTCATTTTATTAATCTGAGAGCTTCTGTGTTAGATGCATATACAGTTAAGATTGTTATATCTTCTTACTGAATTGACCCTTTTATCATTATGTAATGACCATATTTATCTTTTTTAGCATTGTTGATTTAAGGTCGATCTTATGTAAATGAGAATAGGTACTCTGCTTGCTCTTGGTTTCCATTTGCATGGGATATTTTTTCCACCCTGTTACCTTGAGTCTATGAGAATCTTTGTGAGTTATTTTAACCCATGCTTGGAGATAGAAAATATTTGCATTGTGTGTTTTTTTTTTTTTAATCCATTCAGCCAGTCTGTATCTTTTGAGTAGGTCATTAAGATTGTTTACATTCAATGCTGGTACTGATATGTACAATACTGTTCTGGTCATCATGTTTTTCTTACCTAGTTGATTTGTTTTCTCCCTTGTGTTAATGGTTTATAAGAGCTATGAGTTTTAGCTTTCAGGTCATTTTACACTGGTGGGTGTTGATTGCTCTATTCCATGTACAGAGCACTTTTAAGCATTTCTTGTAGGGCAGGTCTAGTGGTGACAAATTCCCTTAGTGTTAGCTCTTATAAGAAAGACTATTCTCCTTCATGTATGAAAACTTAGTTTTTCAGGATACAAAATTCTTGCTGGCAGTTATTCTGTTTAAGAAGACTAAACCCCCCAATCTCTTCTGGCTTGTAAGGTCTCTCCTGAGAAGTCTGCTGTTAGTCTGATAGGTTTTCCTCTGTAAGTAACTTGTTGCTTTCACCTCACAATTTGCAGGATTTTTTTCCTTCACTATTACTTTGCCCACACTGATGACGAAGTGCCTTGGGGAAGTCCTATTTGCCATGAATCTTCTAGGTGTATGATGATCTTGCATTTAGATGTCTAAATTTCTAGCAATGTGAGGGAAGTTTTCCTTGATTATTCCCTCAAATAGGTTTTCCATGCTTTTTGTTTTTTCTTTATCTCCCTCAGGGATACTTCTGATTCCTATATTTATTTGTTTTACACATTCCCATATTTCTTCGAGTGATTCTTCATTATTCCTCTTTTTCTTCATTTTTAACACATTTCATACCGCATAGAAATCTCTAAGACATACGCCAGGGACTGCACATTTTTGGGCAAACTGCACATTATTTAAATCATCACAACTACAGATCATAATGCACGTTAGGTGTTGTTTTTCAATAATTATAACATTTTTATTTACAAAACAATTAAACAACTAATTAAACAATTAAAGCTCCTAGTACTTTTTAAACATATGGTACTGCGTAAAACATTTTCCTCTATGAAGAGGGACCAAACAAAGTTTACATAAGTATCTAGATTCGCTCCTTTTTCCATGGGCGGCACAAACTTTGCAGGCTCTCACAGGAAATTTTTTCTTTCCACTCACTGGAATACATGTAGGTTCATGTTGCTTCATTATCACCTGACAACCTTTTGGGTGGATCTTTATGAGGTGCTCTCCTTGCACCCCCAGGGTAAGGGCTGGACAGATTTCTCTGGTTCCGGAGAGCCTTTATTATTGTCATCCATTACCCAGTCTCTCACCACCAATAGCAGAAACTGTTTATACTTCATTTTTGCTTGTGGATTGAGGATGTTGTACATTCTAAATGAATTGAAAAGTCCACAGTTTATAGGGTACAGCACTACTTTTTTAATCCATTTCATTGTTTTCCTTAGAATGGAACAACACAAAAGGAATTGATCCGCATGGTCAACGCCTTTCACGTGGGCATTGTATTCCTTGATGCAGGTAGGTTTTACAATATTCTCTCCTGTTTTTCTATTTTTTTTCCCTGTTGTCGAGACAGAAGTGTCATGGATCATTGATATCATTCGGACAAACAGCTTGTCTTTCCATGCTAGGAGAAGAATATCGCCTTTTCTGGAAAATATTATGTCACCTTTCTTCATTTTTGATATTTTCATTTGCAAATCTGGCAGTAAACCTCTACTCTCCCTAATGGACAAGACAGTGTGTTGACATCTAAGGTCCATAACAGATGGCGTGTGAAACACAAGAAAACTCATGAGTGGTCCTTAACAGATGGCACGCGAAACACGAGAAAACTCGAGAGTTGTACAAAAGGTGTTAATTGACTGGGTTAAATCAAAAGCCTTGTCTTTAAGCTCTGAGCTCTGAAATTCTTTCTTCTGCTGGTCTGGTCTGTTGTTAAAACTTTCTGCTATATTTTGAAATTCCCTGAATGACTGTTTCATTTCCAGAAATTCTGTTATATTTTTCCTGTATTATCTATCTCTTCAGTGAGTTTTTCACTCAGGTGGTGAATTATTTTTTTGATTTGTGTTCGTTTTCAACTTTTTCATCAATCCATTGATCTTACTTGCTATCCATATTTTGAATTCCCTATGTGACATTTCAACAATTTCATCTTGGTTGGATTCCATTGATGGAAAGTTATTATGACTCTTTTGGGGGTGTTAACACAGCCCATTTTTTCATGTTGTCAAAGTTCTTAACCTGGTATTCTTCTCATCTGGAACTTATTCTCTCAGCTCAAAACAGATAGCTTTGTAGTACACCTGTTCTCTTCTGCTAGGACCTCTGTTACTTGGTTAAGAGAGGGAGAGGTCCCTGGATAGTATGCTTGAGTCCTACTCTGGAAGACATACCAGGTAGGTGAGGGGCAGAATTCCTGTGAGCCTTTCACACTGTTGTTCTTTTAGGGCTTCCTGCTCCCCTATAGTTGTCACAGGGCCACCACAGCAGGGCAGTCCTGTGGCAAGGTGGGCCTGCAACAGGTAGTCTTCCCAGGTCCAGTGGTGGTGGGTGTGTAGGCATTCACTCTTCCCAGGTATGTCTACAGCAGGGTTTCCCAGCCAGTAGCAGCTGCGCTGCCTAGAGGATGGGCAGCAGGCACTGAGGACCATGGCATGTATTCTTCTCAGGTCCCAAGGGAAGTGTGGTGTGCCAGGGCCATCCAGGTTTTGGCAGCAGGGGCCAGGTCCATGGGTGGCTGCTCTGACTAGATCCCCTGGCAGGGGTGAGGGTATATAGTATCTACCCACAGGGTGTACCACCCAACTTCCCTACTCCCTCGTCTACCTGGCAGGGGCAAGGGGGAGGTGGCAGCTTTGGAGCTGATCTCTGGCCAGGTGCCAGAGGGTCTGGGACCTCAAGATAGTGCTAGTTTAAGTGCCTGGGGTTCGGAAGCCAGCTGTGCCTTCTCTCCAGATAAATACCACTCTACAGCCACCAGGCAGGTCTTTGTGTCAGTCCACAGGCCTGCTGAAGTGGAGTGGCCCACCCAGAGCTCTGGTTGCAATGTCTGCAGTGGAAGTGTGGAGCTCCAGGATTCTCTCTATCCCTTCCTCACATGTGGGTGCCTTCCCTAGGTACCTCTGATCCGATCCTGCTTAGTGGGTCATCCCACTTCCCTCCCATTGCCTCTCTGTTAATTCCCAATGCTCTCTCTTAGGTGATCGATCTGAAGGTAACTATTCGCCACTTTTGATTCTCTCCATGAGAATGGCATTGTGCAGGTTACTTCTAGTGCACTTCTTGGCCCCTCCTTAGACTTCTATTTCTTTGTAGTAGAACTTAAATGCTGCCCTGCTGTCACTTCTCATTTCAGGGAGGATTTTGAGTGAGCACTAGAACTAAAACGCTACACTGGAACTAACTCATTGCCCTGTGATTGTTTTCCAGTCTGGAGAAGACTTACAGTGAACACTGGAACTTAAACACTGTTCTGGAACTAAATCACTGCTCTGCATTGTTTCCTGGTCTGGGGAAGATTTATAGTGAGCATCAGAGCTTAACCACTGCCCTAGGACTACACGGTTTCCCTGCCATCTTTCCTAGTCTAGGGAAGACTTAAGCAGGTGCTGGAACTTAATTGCTACCTTTTAGTTGTTTCTGAGCCAGGGGAAGACTCCATGTGAGCACCTGGGCTTTGTGGAAATTCTGGTTAGAGATTTGAGCATTCCCATGGATTATGTCCCTGTGGTACTACAGTGCCAGGCAGTCTCTTCAACATGGTACGCCCACTGACCAGAGTACTGGGTACCAGTGTGCCAGGTGCTGTGCTCAGTACCCTACTGTTTGTCCTCAATTCACTCCAGGTAGTCCAGCCCTCCTGGCACTCCCAATAGTTTCCATGGGACGGGGACAGGAGTGGGTTTCCTGTGAAGATTCCCAGACTGGTGGGGAGTTGAACATTCATCTCCAAGTTTTTCCTCACACCTTGGCAACCATGGGTCTATGAAAATTCTGTGTGAGTGGTGTCATGCTGCCTTAGGGGAGAGGATGGCACTGTCTGAAATGACTGTTTCTCTAAATGATTCCAGTTTCTCTCAATTCTGTGGGACTAGAGGGTTTCTCTGCTTCCCCCCACCCCCCGAGTCCTCGTGTAATTAGGGTGGTATTCTTGTTTCTATTAATAGATTCTAGTTGTAGTTTTGTTGGTGAAATGATGCTGCAGAATGTTCTATTCTGCCATCCTGCTGACATCATTCTAGAGACTGATACTGCAATCTTTTAATTCTTCCAAGAATAGAATACTGGGTACAAGGTTCTGAGATGACACTGTTTATACAACTTTCATACAAAACTAATGAACCAAGTGAGGATTTCCAGGATTCTTTACAGTTCAGAAGCAGACAGCTTCATGACAGGAGACTGGTAACCCCAAATCACTAGGAACAAAGGACTGAATGAACTGATAAAGGAAAATTTATTATGGCTATTTGTTTAGATTATTGTTAATATTAATATTTAATGATCGACCACCCAGGGTAGCAGAGCTTGGTCTGGGCACCAGCACATGGACGCCAGCTGGGGTGTTGGGTTCTGAAACTTATGGAATCAGAGTCTGAATCAACAACGTCACCTGGGTGAGAGGTGAAGAGGATAGACAATCACACGCAAGTCATCTACACCTACTCTGGGTTAGTTTCACAAGACTGCAAAGAGATACCGGGATACGGAAATCGTGGACAATAATCAAAGGTGAATAGAAATTCTTCCACTAAATCTGGGGAGTCAGAAAAACTGTGGGGAGGGAGCACGTTCACACATCTGCCGCCCCACGGGAGGGCCAGAGGAGGCATTCCTTCCCCCCCTACACAGGGAGACGATCCCTTCCCCACCGCTCTCTACTCCCACACACGCAGAGAATCGCCTGAAGGTGGTGGGAGGTGGCAACGTGGGCAGACGCAGTTCAGAGGGGAGTCTGGAGCAGGCAGCATATTGAACTCTCCACAGCGCCCTGCTGAAGCAGTGGCGGGTGCAGGAAGGGTCTGAACCCAGCAGCCGCATCCTAGCCCTGTCGCCCCACCTGGCAGCTTGGAGACTGGAGAGCCGCACGGGAGGCCTTTCTCAGGCACCCCCACTGCCCTAGACCAGCTGAACTGTTCGCTCTTCTGGAGAGGGCAGATCCTTGAGTTTGCAGCGCTCTGCTGGGGTGGTAGTCAGTGGGGAAAAAGTCCGAGCCCTGCAGCCGCCCCCCTGCCCCGCCCCACGGCTAGGAGATGCGGAGAGCCGCGAGGGAGCCCTTTCTCAGGCACCCCCACTACCCGAGGACAGCTGAACTGTTCGCGCACCTGGAGAGGGAAGCTCCTTGAGTTTGCAGTGCTCTGCTGAGGTGGTAGTCGGTGGGGAAAAAGCCCAAGCCCTGTAGCCACTTCCCAGCCCCGCTGCCCCACCCCATGGTTTGGAGACACCACAGAGGGCATCGGGAGCCATTTTCTCAGGCATACCCACTGCCCTAGGCCAACTGAACTGCTCGCGCTTCTGGAGAAGGCAGCTATTCGAGCTCCCAGCTCTCCACTGAAGCAGGCACAGGAGCTGAACCTACAGGTGCTGAACTAAGTGGCCGCCTCCCCACACCCCAGAAACGAGTGCCAAATTGGGCATTCTACCTCAGGATATTTTCAGGTCCAGGAAGTGGGGACTCTACCTTAAAGGAGGCTTGGCCTTTGGTTACCGTTAAAGCTTTGACTGGCGCTGGGTAGACAGGGGGCAGTTCTCCACACATAAACCACTGGGTCTCTGCGAGTGGGGGAATTAGGGAGTGCAGTGGTCATTTGAAGCCAGCCTGCGAAACCCAACCCAGCCTTCCGCCGAACAGGGGACATGTGGCGTCAGCACAGCCAAAGCGTGCCACTGCCACCCCTTGGAATTGCTGTGGAGGCCTGCCCTGGTAGTGAGCTCAGTCTTACCCTCTGCCCTAACCTGGCAGGTGAATTGGAAGCTGAATTTAAAAGGATAGAAAGGCAATAGCAGAGTTTTGTTCGGTGGCTATCTCGCAAGCTAGAACCTGGGTGGTTTCTTGCTGCATTTAGCTGTTTGCAGTCTGTGCTCAGAGAGCAGAGCCTATCGTAGCAAGGCGGAATAGCGAAGGAGGCTGCTATTCCCAAGGACTTGAGGAACCTTTGGGAGTGGCAAGACATTCGCTTAACACTGAGATACCTGTATATCCTATTTAGAGGCTTAGAGCGCAATACAAAGATCTTGGGATACATCAATAACTGATTCCTTCCCACAAACCACAGAGATCAAAAGAAAGAGTAAACTCAGAGCTTAACACAGCGCCTCCCACTTCAACCTAGTGGTGGAGACTGGTCTCCATCTCACTAGAGTGAACGATCCCTTGGGTGTCTAAGCAAGGGAACCAAACCCATGAAACTCTGTGGACAGAAGGTGAAAACATCAGGTCAAAGATAATCCAAAAGGCTTAAACTCCTCTTAGATGATACAGGACCAGAACACATCCCCAGCTCTTCCAAGGATCATTCCTTTGGAACTCAAGAAAACAGCCCATAATCGAGTTCCAACACCTCTGATCCTCAGCAAAGTATCCAGATGAGGAAGAACCAGCAAAAGACATCAGGAATAATGAAGGATCAGAGAGAAAAGTCACCTCCAAAAGAAAATACTCATTCCCCACCAACTGACACCAACTTACATGATATGATTAAACTAACAGAGGAAGAATTCCGGATATGGATTGTTAGAAAGCTCAATGGAATTGAAGAAAAAATAGAATCCCAATATAGAGAAACCACAAGAACAATCCAGGAAATGAATGAAAAATTCTCCAAAGATATAGAAGTAATTCAGAGAAACCAAGCAGAAATTCTGGCAATGATGGAAACATTTAAGAAACTCCATAATACAGTAGAAAGCCTCAAAAACAGGATAGATCAGGCTGAGGAAAGAATCTCACAGCTTGAAGATTATACCTACATGTTAAACAAATCAGAGGAAGAAAGGGTACACAGAAACAAGAGATAAGACCAAAGCTTACAGGAAGTATGGGATTATATAAAAAAGTCAAATCTCAGACTGATTGGGATTCCAGAAAGAGAAGAGGAACATTCACAGGGGTTGGAAAACTTATTTTATGGCATAATGGAGGAAAATATGCAAGGCCTAGCTAGAAATCTGGATATCTAAATACAAGAAGTGCACAGAACTCCTGGGAGATACAATGTGAATAGGCAATCGCCTCGTCATGTGGTTATTAAGCTGACCAAAGTAAATGTGAAAGAAGGAATCCTCGGTACAGCAAGGCAAAAACAACAAATAACCTATAAAGGAAAGCCTATCAGACTAACCGCAGACTTCTCATCTGAAACCTTACAAGCCAGGAGGGAGTGGGTGCCTATCCTTACTCTTCTAAAACAGAACAAAGCCCAACCTAGAATTCTTTATCTGGCAAAATTAAGTTTCATCTATGAGGGTGAAATAAAATCCTTTTCAGACAAGCAATCACTGAAGGATTATGCAAAGACCAGACCAGCCCTACAGGAAATTCTCAGTGCGGCCTTCCACAGTGAACAGGGCAATAGATACTCCTCCAAATAAAACCCTCAAAGAATTTAAGTCTAGCTCTCGAACTTCATGATGTCTCAAGATCTAAGACAAAGCAACAGGACTTCAACCATCAATATGAATGGAAATCTTACTCCAATTTCAATCCTCTCAATAAACGTAAATGGTTTAAACTGTCCTCTGAAGAGACATAGGCTGGCAGAGTGGATAAAATTCCACAAACCTATTATTTTCTGTATACAGGAAACACATCTAAACTATAAAGATGCCACCCAGCTGAAGATCAAGGGATGAAAAACTATCATCCAGGCAAATGGAAATCAAAAGAAAGCAGGGGTAGCTATATTATTCGCAGATAATATTAGATTCAAATTAGCAAAAGCAAAAAAGGATAAAGACAGCCACTTCATAATGGTGAAAAGGAAAATCCAACAAGAAGATCTAACAATTCTTAATATTTATTCACCAAATGCAGGAGCACCCAATTACATAAAGCAAACCTTGTCTGAGCTAAATACCACTTTAAACAACACTACCATAATAGCAAGGGACTTCAACACACCACTAAATGAACTGGATAGATCCTACAAACAGAAATTAAGTAAAGAAATAAGGTACCTAAACAAAGCTCTTGACCAAAAAGTTCTGACAGATCTATACAGAACATTCCACCCAAATAAAGCTGAATTTACATTCTTCTCAGCAGCCCATGGGTCCTTCTCCAGGATTGATCACATACTAGGCCGTAATGCAGATCTCAAAAAAATTCAAGAAAATAGAAATAATACTATGTGTCTTCTCTGACCATAGTGGTATAAAATTAGAGTTCAATTCTAACAGAAATACACACTACATCACTAAGTCCTGGAAACTAAACAATCTACTGTTGAATAACTATTGGATCAAGGAAGAAATTCAGAGGGAAATCAAGAACTTCTTTGAACAAAACGACAATGGAGCCACATCTTACCAAAACCTGTGGGATACAGCAAAAGTATATCTGAGAGGAAAACTAATAGCAATAAATGCTCACATCCAAAAAACAGAAAGTAGACACCAACAATCTAATGAATATACTCAAGGAATTGGAAAACGAAGAGCAAACCAATTCCAATCTGAGCAGAAGAAAAGAGATATCTAAGATCAAAGGTCAACTAAATGAAGTGGAAAACAAGAGAATTATATGAAAAATGAACAAAACCAGAAGCTGGTTTTTCAAATTAACAAAATTGATTGCCCTCTCGCTAGGCTGACAAGAACTCAAAGGGAAAGAGCTCTAATAAACTCAATAAGAAATGAAAAAGGAAAGATCACAACAGACTCTACAGAAATACAAAACATTATGTTTGACTACTATAGAAATCTATATGCCCAAAAACTACAGAATGAAGATGAAATGGACAGATTCCTGGACTCATACAACCTCCCTAACTAAGTTCACCCAGGAGGTAACAGAATTCTTGAACAGACCAATCACATGCTCAGAAATTGAAGCAGTAATTAAAAACCTCCCCAAACGGAAAAGTCCTGGGCCAGATGACTACACTTCAGAGTTCTACCAAACATACAAAGATGAACTCATACCTATACTACAGAAACTATTCCACCCCATTGAGAAGGATGGTATTCTGCCTAACTCATTCTACGAAGCCAATATCACCTTGATACCAAAGCCAGGAAAGGATGCAACAAACAAAGAAAATTACAGACCAATATCCTTCATGAATATAGATGCAAAAATCCTAAATAAAATTTTATCAAATAGAATTCAGCAGCATATCAAAAAAATAATTCACCATGATCAGGTGGGATTTATTCCTGTGATGCAAGGCTGGTTCAACATACGCAAGTCTATAAATGCAATCCACTTTATAAATAAAAGCAAGAACAAAGACCATATGATTCTGTCAATAGATGCAGAAAAAGCATTTGACAAAGTCCAACATACTTTTATGATTAAAACTCTTAACAAAATAGGCATAGACGACCCTTACCTTAAATTTATCAAATCCATTTATGACAAACCAACTGCTAATATCATCCTAAATGGGGAAAAATTGAAATCATTCCCTCTTCGAACCAGAACTAGACAAGGATGCCCACTCTCTCCCCTCCTATTCAACATAGTGCTCGAAGTCCTAGCTATAGCAATCAGGCAAGAGAGGGGTATTAAGGGCATCCAAGTCGGAGCAGATGAGATCAAACTCTCACTCTTTGCCGATGATATGATATTATATCTTGAAAACCCCATGGATTCTTCCAAGAGACTGCTAGTTTGATAAATGAATTTGGTAAAATTCCAGGGTATAAAATCAATACACACAAATCAGAAGCATTCATATATGCCAAGCACCATCAAGCCAAAACTCAAATCAAAACACAATACCCTTTACTATAGCCCCAAAGAAAATTAAATACCTAGGAATATACTTAACGAGACATACAAAAGATTTATACAAGGAGAACTATGAAACACTAAAAAAAGAAATTGCAGATGATTTAAACAGATGGAAAAATCTACCATGTCCATGGATTGGTAGAATCAATATTGTTAAAATGTCAATATTACCTAAGGTGATCTACAGAATCAATGCAATCCCCATCAAAATACCACCAGCATTCTTAACAGATCTAGAAAAAATAATTCTTCGCTTTGTATGGAAACAGAGAAAACCACGTATAGCCAAAGCAATCTTAAGTAAAAAGAACAAACTGGGAGGCATCAGTCTTCTTGACTTCAAGCTGTACTATAAAGCAATAATAGTTAAATCTGCCTGGTACTGGCACAAGAACAGAAGCATAGATATCTGGAATAGAACTGAGATTCCAGAGACGAAACCATCTGTATACGGTAACCTAATCTTTGATAAAGCAGACAAAAATATACTATGGGGAAGAGATTCTCTCTTCAATAAATGGTGCTGGGAAAACTGGTTAGCAACATGCAGAAGAGTGAATCAGGATCCCAACCTCTCACCTCTCACAAAAATTCACTCGAGATGGATAACAGATCTAAACCAAAGGCATGAAACTTTAAGAATCCTAGAAGAAGATGTTGGGAAAACCCTATCAGATATCAGTCTAGGCAAAGAATTTATGAGGAAGACCCCCAAGGCAATCACCACCACATCAAAAATAAACAAAATGGGATCTGATCAAATTAAAAAGTTTCTGCACTGCCAAGGAAACAATCATTAGAGCAAATAGACAATCCACAGAGTGGGGAAAAATATTTGCTCTCTACACTTATTTTTTTTTTTTTTTCTTTTTTTTGAGACAGAGTCTCACTTTGTTGCCCAGGCTAGAGTGAGTGCTGTGGCGTCATCCTAGCTCACAGCAACCTCAAACTCCTGGGCTCAAGCAATCCTCCTGCCTCAGCCTCCTGAGTAGCTGGGACTACAGGCATGTGCTACCATGCCTGGCTAATTTTTTCTATATATATTAGTTGGCCAATTAATTTTCTTTCTATTTATAGTAGAGACGGGGTCTTGCTCTTGCTCAGGCTGGTTTCGAACTCCTGACCTCGAGCAATCCACCCGCCTCGGCCTCCCAAGTGCTAGGATTACAGGCATGAGCCACCACACCCGGCCTCTACACTTCTGATAAAGGTCTAATAACAAGAATCTACTTAGAACTTAAAAGAATAAACAAGAAAAAATCAAACAACCCCATCAAGAAATGGGCAATGGAAATGAACAGAAACTTCTCCAAAGAAAACAGAATAATGGCCCGCAAACATATAAAAAATGTTTAACATCTCTAATCATTAGAGAAATGAAAATCAAAAGCACAATGAGATACCACCGAACCCCAGTGAGAATGGCCTGTATCAAGAAATCCCAAAACAACAAATGCTGGCCAGGATGTGGAGAGACAGGAACACTCTTACACTGCTGGTGGGACTGCAAATTAGTGCAACCTTTGTGGAAAAGAATTTGAAGATACCTCAAACAGCTAGAAATAGAAATACCATTCGACCCAGCAATAGCATTGTTGGGCATGTTACTCAAAAGAACATAAGTCTCTCTATTATGAAAACATCTGCTCCCGAATGTTTATGGCAGCACAATTCACTATTGCACAGTCATGGAAACTACCCAAGTGCCCGTCAATTCATGAGTGGATAACTAAAATGTGGTATATGCAAACAATGGAATATTACTCAATCCTAAGAAATGACAGTGAGCTAGGACGGTTTATACTATCCCGGATTAAGCTAAAGCCCATAATACAAAGCGAGACGACACAAGATCTGGAAAATGGGCTACACATCTACTCGTCATCAAATTGGTACTGACTGACTAAAACTATGTTGATCAAAAAACGGTAGTGTTCAACAGGGAGTTGGGGTGGGGAGACCGACATCTTAAGGAAGTGGCGAGCATTGTGGGGTGGGGAGGGATTACCTCTATCACTTTTTAGGGAGAGGTAAAGATATACATGGTAACCAAAATGTCTGCAAAAAAAAATCCGTAATCGGGAAGTGGGCAGGTGGAAGCGGGGAGGAGGGGAAGGGTGTGTGCTTACACGGTGGGTGCGGTGCACAGCACCTGGAGGCTGGACATGCTAGAAGCTCTGGCATAGCGGGGTGGGGGAGGAGGGGCAGGGGCAAGATATGCAACCCTAACAATATTTTGTACCCCCATAATATGAGGTAATAAAAAAATACTTAATGATCAATTTTTCTGGTATTAAAAAATCTGTGTTTCTTCTAAAGCTATTTTTATCCCACAAAAAATTTAGTAAAAACTGCTTTTGTAAACCAAAAAAATTTTGAAATGATATCTGATTCTCATTGAATATCCTGACTCCCAAATTCAGAAAATCTGAGTCTCCTTACTTTTCATGGCAATGTAGTTATTTGCATATGTTCAATAAGAATCTATTCTCCTTTTTATTAAGATAAAACTGGGCTAATCATTTGGGCAACCAAATCCTTACCTAGACTATCATATTTGAGAATGATTTTCATTGAATTAGGTAAAACAAGCTACTTTTACAGAACTAGGTTGACTCTACTTAACGTATCCAATATCTATGAAGCCCACTCTGTGAACCTGGCCTGCTGCCTAGCTTATGGGCCCTAGCTTTATAAATGATAAGGAAGTTAGTGAAGCCTTAGTAAATTTGGAGGATTTCAAGATAAAAGGAACTCATCTGAATTTGTAGATACAGATTAAATCTATTGAAAAGAGTTTTTTTAGATTTGGTTTTTTAGCCTCAGGACAGCAAATAATAGATGCTTTTAAAACTTTATTCCAAGATTTCCCATGAAAACTTTCAGTTAGAAATTAATTTTTTTGCCTTCACAGATGTTTAATACTAAATGTCTCAAATTCACAAATGCAACCTCAAGGTGATCTATGTATGTAATTAATACTCTTCCTCTATCTATATAAGGCTATACCAGCATTTTTTGTGATCAAGAATAATTTTGAGATTAGTATAATCACAAGGGAGGAGACTATTATGAAAAATTATGAAAGACTCTGAAATGGACAAAAATTGTTTTTAAAAGATTACTAGGTGTCCTGTCCAATGCACCCTTCTGAATTATCTGATTTTATAGGGGCCTGCATCCTTTCTCATCTTTAAGTTATTTTACAACTCTGTGAATTGTAGAAAATGTACAGTAGTGCAAATGATTCCTTTGTATAGAAATACAAACAAATTTTACCTGGCAGAATACACCTAATTATTGACCTGTAGATGCTGATCAGTTTTACATCAATTTGTAAATTCTTTTCAGCATTCTTGATTGTCTACGTATGCATCTGTTGCTTGCATTCCCCTTTGCACTGGTTGTTAACATCTTACTGCTTCCCTCACTAATTAATGAGGGAACTAATAAAATCTTTGACAGGTTCATTTATATTTGTATGAGATCATGCTTTTATCTTTAAAAAAATTATCCTTTAACACCAGGAAGATTTACCTGAGCCTGGAAAGATTCTTACACCTCAATTGGGTTGCCACCATAAAAGAAAACAGCAATTATGCTATCATATTTGGCAATTTTATGATATTTTACAGGTCTCTAAGGTACCTTATACCACCTCACCAACAACTTTTAGACACTGCTCTTCAAACATGTTTTTAAAAACATACTATGCATGAAAAATAAAGGTAATATAAAAGTCATAATAAAACAAATTACCCTCAATCAAACTTTAACAGTAAAGAATCACACTTTTGAAATTTCTTCTATCATCCTACCTTTAATGACTAAAAATATAATATTAGAAATGTAATTTCTTTCAGAATCACAATATTCCATGGGTTAATTTCTGCAACTTGTTCACTGCATTGGAACAGAAAAATAACCTCAAAAATACCTGGAAAATAGGATATCAAGCAATAAAGCAACTGAAATTCCTTTTATCTTACAAAGAACTAAGTGATATATTAGTAAAATCTATTTGGATTAGGCATAACAAATTTAACAAATAGCAGCTTGATGAAATATAGGTAATAGACTTCTGAATAGCCAGACAATTGGAACCATAAGATTCTGCTTTTCCTCTCAATTCCCTTTCTGTGGAAAAAGTTAAAATGCCAGTATTTCTGGGAAAAGTAAGATGTTAAGCTACACTGACATTTGTATCTCAATGTAAATGGAGATTTTCAGAAAGAACAGAAAGAATGAACAGTAGAAAGAATACATAGTGTAAGGAAAAGAATCATGACAGAAAAAGAGGCAAAAAAGATAAATTTCTGCTACTTCACAGTTGTCCTGATGACAAGTACCTTTTTCTCGGACAGACATTAGAATATGTGCTGCTAAGAGAAGTCTTAGGCACACAAAGGTAAGCCAGTGTGTGGTAGTAGAAAGGGCCTGAAATGGCCTGAAATAAGTTACTTAAACTTATATTCTCATACCTACATAATCAGAATCCTGGGACAATCCAATGAGAAAATGTATTTCAAAGCATTTGGCATATCAAGGTGCTCAATAATGTTTATGAACAAATACACAATCCAGTAAACTATTGAATATGAGCTGTGACCTGATTGCTTGCTGCTTTCCTAATTTTATGAATGGCTTGACTAGGAAAGTCAAATAAATAAATGGAGAAAGGGATAATGTAGATTTTGACACATTAACCAAAAGTCTGGTTTGTATAATGGAGTTCTGAACTTTATATGTAAAACTGGAATAAATTATATATGTATAGAGTATCTGAATATAAAATGATGTTATATACATAAAAATGTATGAAAACATAATAATTACTCAGTTTTATGAAATTTCTTTAAAATGTTTTAGATAGTTACATAAATTTTTTTTTTTTAGTAAAAAGCTAAATAATGTGACAGGATATTTAAAACTTGTGCTATATTTTCTTCCCATTGTGCTAAGGCTTTCAGGTGAAGTTCAGAAACAGCATGCTTTATTCCAGACTATAAATTACACCCATAATCACAGCACTTTGGGAGACCCAGGCAGAAGGATTGCCTGAGGCCAAGAGTTTAAGACCAGCCTGGGCAACATAGCAAGACCTCCTCTCTACAAAAACAAAATAAAAAAATTAGCTGGCACGGTGACATACACCTGTAGTCCCAGCTACTCGGGAGGCTGAGGCAGGAAGGATGATTTGAGCCCAGGAGTGTGAGGTTGCTGTGACCTGTGACTGCACCACTGCACTCTGGACTCTGGCCTGGGCAACAGAGTGAGATATTGTCTTTTACAAAAACAAAACAAAACCAAAACACCATGATCAGTAGTAAAACAAGTTAGTTTCAGAACAAAAATAAAGTGAAAAGAAAGCATCTCAAGGAATTTTTACAAAGTGCACAAGAAACTGTCAGTGTTTTTAAAATGTCTAGATTCCAGAGCAGAAAGAGGGAAAATGGAAATTAGTGAAAGCAGAAATAGTGGGTATGGGTTGAAAAATACTGGATAAATTCAAAATAGATACAGTTTTTTTCTTTAGGGAATTTTTTTTTTACTGATGTTATTTGATACAGCTTGAGTATCCCTAATCCAAAAGTTCAAAATCCAAAACACTCAAGAACAGAAGTGTTTTGGATAAGGGATATTCAATATGTATAATCAAATATAGCAAACCAATAGAAAGTATAAGGAAGGGTACACTCACTGGGAATGTCAAGCATAATCTATGGCATTTCCATGCAAAAGGGTAAAGTGTTTCAAGGTTTCCTCTGGCATCCTTTCAACTCACTTTTCAGTTTTCTGTTGCCACATGGCACCCAGAGTCAAGTCTCCAAAGATACTTAGGAAATCCTAGTGTAGAGTTTATCCAGGCAAGGTCCCATGTTCCAGATCACTGTCTGTCCCCTACCTCCCTTAGAGACTTCAGTCAGTTCTAATAAATTAATTACTACTACTAAGTAATACTTACTAATGACCACAGCATTAATCCTCTGAGGATCATTTCCATGTAACCAAGAACCACCTCACAACTTATAGAAAATAATCAAGTTATACAAGTCAAGGTCCTTATATATTTAGCTAGACTTGGATAATAATGACTATATTCATCCTACTAAAGGGAAATTCAGCAATTTCAAAAGAATTTAGACAGTCTTTTTTTAAATTTCAGCATATTATGGGGGAACATATGTTTAGGTTACATATATTGCCTTTGCCCTCATGATTCAGAGGTTCCAGTGTGTCCATCCCCCAGACGGTGCACGCTGGACCCATTAGGTGTGTAGACAGTCTTAGAGAAGATTTTGTAGATAACTAAGACTTCTCAATTTAGATCACAGTTAGAAAAGAACGAATATTGCATATTCTATCTTGAAAAGTTAACATCCATCCTTTAATCCTTACCAATGTTATACATGTTATTATTCATTAAATAGACATGTACTGCATAATGACATTTCAGTCAAGAACATACTGAACATATGACAGTGACCTCATAAGATTATCATGGGAGTTGAAAAATTCCTATTGCCTAGTGATGTCTTGATAATCCTGATCCTACATTAGGTGCAGGCTAATATCTTTGTATCATAATTTTTAACAAAAAGTTAAAAAAATAAAAAATATATAAAATTTTAAAAACAGAAAAAAATTATAGATAAGGATATAAAGAAAATATTTTTGTGTAGCTGTACAGTGTGTTTAGTGTTTTAAGCTAAATGTTCTTACAAAAGAGATAAGTTAAAAAGAAGAGCTTATAAAATGACTGTAAGCTAAGGTTAATTTATTAATACTACTGAAGACAGAAACTTTTTAAAATAAATTTGGTGTAGCTTAAGTGTACAGTGTTTATATATAAAGTCTACAGTAGGCCTTCACATTCATTCATCACTCACTCACTGGCTCACCCAGAGCAACTTCCAATCCTGCAGCTCTATTCATGGTAAGTACCCTATATAGGTGTACCATTTTAAATCTTTTATTCCATATTTTTACTATACCTTTCCTATGTTTACATATGTTCAGATACACAAATTCTTACCACTGTGTTACAAGTGCCTACATATTCAGTACAGTAGCATGCTGTACAGGTCTGCAGCCTAGGAGCAATAGGCTGTACAGTATAGCATAGATGTGTACTAGGCTACACCACCTAGATTTGTGTAAGTACACTCTATGATGTTAGCATGATAACAAAATCACTTAACAACGCATTTCTCAGAATGTAGACTGTATGTATATTTTTAGACAATGCTCCTTACATTGAATAAAAGAGTGGGGATATGGCAGAAACTGCTAGATGTCCCCTCAATTCCTGTTATCCTTTTTATCTCTTCTCTTGTCCAATTACAAAATCCTTAGCTAGGCACAGGGCTAAAAAAACTACAGACTGCACTTCTCAGTCCCACTTCTAGTGAGGTCAGGTCACGTGACTAGGTTCCAAAAAATAGAGTTGAGGAAAGTGATGGGTGTAACTTCTAATTTCTAGAAAATGCCCTTAAATGAAGCAGAAATGTCTCCTTTTCCTTCCTATACTATTTGAAAAGATGTAATCTATGGATTCTAAAGCATGTGTGAGAAATGTCAGAAGCAGCTGGGATTGGGCAGAAGCCAGAGCGAGACCTCTGGGGAGTATTGAGAAGGCAGTGACGGCAGGTCTCAGTGCACACCATTAAAACGCTTCCTGAAGGTGAAGGGCTCATTTTGACTTGCAGGAACAAGTTTTCCTATGTGCAGTGGCCTCTGAAGGAACCAAGAAGTAGAGGAAGGAATAAAAACATAAGTATAAATGTGCAAGTGTGCTGGAACACGGAGGGAATTTGAACCTATGAGCCCTCTTTGTAGAAGACAGCCAGAAGACACACTTCAGCGAATCATGACACGACTGTAGAGGCACTGGCCAAAGGACAGGCAGCAAGAACATATGTAACTACAGAACAAAGACTAACACAATGAAGGAATGCGGTGACAAAACAGAATGAAAATGTCATATATCCTAACAGAGTAGAAATTGTAGATTTTACAAAAATTGGGAAGGGAAGGGAATAAAAATGGAAGGTAGAGTGAATACTGAGAGTTAAAGCATACACTGACTGGTAGTTACAGCATATAATTTAATGATGTAATATCAAGTACTATAAAAGGATAAACACATTAAGGATTTTTAAAAATAATATTATTGTTTAAAACTGAAGAGTGGAAGAGAAGCAGGGGAAAAGATACCTGCCGTTTTTCATCACTGTTCATAGTTGGGAACTAATACATGCTATCTAAAGAAATGGGGGATGGTTTTTGAAAGAGGACAAAACCAAAAAAATAACATGATAGAACTATGTCATGTTATATGTCTCATCAATAAATATAAAGAAATTTCAAAGAAAAAAATGCTCATATTGGCTCACAACACAAAATTCAACTCTATGCTGCATTAGACATATATATATATATTTAGTTATATATGACATATATGTAGGATAAAGTAATTCAGAAAGGTAGAAAATGAAATACTGGCGAAAGATTAAGATTAGGAATCATGACATTAACATTAGACCAGGTAAAATTCAGGCCAAACACATTAAATTAGACCAAAAAAGCTACTTCATAATGCTAAAAGATCTAATGCACATAAACACATAACAGTTATTAATATCTTTATAGCAAATAACACAGCAGCAATAATCATTAAGTAGAAACTATAGTAGATAAGGGAAAAGAGAGAAACACAAGAGTAGACAACTTTATTTCTCATAGTCCATGATAAAGTATAAAATATATGTAAGAATATAGAACTAAATAAACTAAATAAATAAGAAAGATCTCATTGATACATTAAATTCTTTAACATAAAGAGTATATAGTTCTTCTATATCAATGCCCAAGGAATAGTAAAAAGTACTTCCTAAATATTTTACCACCAAAAAACACAAAACAAAACAAAAAACAACAAAACTAGAGATACCATTTTGATAACATTTCAGGAAAAAACTAGAGATAAAAAACAAAAGTCAAAAATAAAATGTTTTTCCATGGGAAATTCCTTGAGTCAGAGAGGAAATAAAGAGCAGAATTGCCCCCGCCCAGAAGATGGAGGATGAGAAACACGGCCAGACAGAGTGTCTCTGAAGAAAAGACAGATTCTAGAAGAAATTAGAAGAAAGAAGCAAGAAGACGAGCCTACATCAGATGAGGGTCGGCAAGAGGAGTACCTGAGACCATGGGAGACTCCACAGGAGGAGGTCGCGGAGGAGAACTGGAAGCTAGGACCCCCGGAGCAGCCCGGAGACCAGCGGGAAGGGTAGGTGGATCTGCCGTTTCCCCTCCCCTGCATCCCGGATTGCTACAGACCAATATCCTTAATGAATATAGATGCAAAAATTTTCAACAAAATCCTAGCTAACCGAATCCAGACGCTTATCAAAAAAATAATCCATCACGACCAAGTGGGCTTCATCCCAGGGATGCAAGGATGGTTCAACATACGTAAATCTATAAATGCAATTCACCACATAAACAGAAGTAAAAACAAAGACCACATGATTCTTTCAATAGATGCAGAAAAAGCTTTTGACAAAATTCAACACCCTTTCATGATACGAACACTTAATAAAATAGGCATGGAAGGGACATACCTAAAAATGATACAAGCCATATATGACAGACCCATAGCCAACATCATACTGAATGGGGAAAAATTGAAAGCATTCCCACTTAGAACTGGAACCAGACAAGGCTGCCCATTATCTCCACTTCTATTCAACATAGTGCTGGAAGTCCTGGCTACAGCAATCAGACAGGAAAGTGGAATTCAAGGTATCCAAATAGGGGCAGAAGAGATCAAACTTTCACTGTTTGCTGATGATATGATATTATATTTAGAAAATCCCAAAGATTCAACCAAGAAACTCCTGGAACTGATAAATGAATTTAGTAAACTTTCAGGATACAAAATCAGTACACAGAAATCAGAGGCATTCATATATGCCAACAACAATCAAATTGAGAACCAAATTAAAGACTCAATTCCCTTTACAATAGCAACAAAGAAATTAAAGTACCCAGGAGTATACTTAATCAAGGAAGTAAAAGACCTCTACAGGGAGAACTATGAAACACTGAGAAAGGAAACAGCAGAGGATGTAAACAGATGGAAATCCATTCCGTGCTCGTGCATCGGCAGACTCAACATCATTAAAATGTCTATACTACCCAAACTGATCTACAGATTCAATGCAATACCTATTAAAATCCCATCAGCATTCTTCACAGATATAGAAAAAATAATTTTACGCTTTGTATGGAACCAAAGAAGACCCCGAATATCAAGAGCAATTCTAGGCAACAAAAACAAAATGGGAGGTATTAATATGCCAGATATCAAACTATACTACAAAGCTATAGTAATTAAAACAATCTGGTATTCGCACAAAAATAGGAATATTGACCAGTGGAACAGATCTGAGAATCCTGATATAAAACCATCCTCATATAGCCATTTAATCTTTGACAAAGCAGACAAAAACATATGCTGGGGAAAAGAATCCCTTTTCAATAAATGGTGTTGGGAAAACTGGATAGCCACTTGTAGAAGGCTAAAGCAGGACCCACACCTTTCACCTCTCACAAAAATCAACTCA
>VSMD01116702.1:0-63050 GCA_008750895.1 Mirza zaza | reverse complement strand
ATCCACACATCTGGGAAATATCAGGCAGCATGCTGCAATATATATCAATTCAGACTGAATCTATAGCTACTGACATTTGGTTAGTGGAGGCATTCCCCTCCCCCTCCCACCCAGCCCATGTCTCTCTATAGGAAATGCTTACCTGTACATTCAGATGAGAACTGGGCTTTTATTCTGAGATCAGCAATGACATGAACCTTCTGGAGTAGGACAATCTCCGGGGCAAAACTGAGGCCTCTTTGCAGAATAGATAAAACAGGAGTCAAATTCCCTAGATTGGAATTCCAGCTTCAGTCTTCACCACTTGTGTGACCTTGGGCAAGTGATTTAACTGCTTTGTGCTTCTGAACAGAATTTTCATCTGCAAAATGAGGCCCATAAGTAGTCGTGACCTCACAAGGTTGTTATGAGGATAAATGAGTTAATTTTTGCAAAGGGCTTAGAACAGTTTCTGGCACATAGTAAGTGCTATATGTTTGCTAAATAAATGAAACACACAGTTTGCATGGTTGATTGGTTCTGCTGGTTCCCGCTCCCCAACTTTTTGTCATTTCCTTTTGCACTCAATTAGCCTCCTCGTGCTCATGGTTATCTTTAGGCTTCAGGTGCATTTCAGTCCACTAGGCTGTTATACCAAAGTACCATAGATTAGGTGGCTTATAAAGAGCAGAAATATATTTCTATGGTTCTGGAGGCTGGAGGCCTGAGATAGGGTGCCAGCATTGTTGGGTGCCGGCGAGGGACTTCCCCCGGGGTGCACGTGACGCAAAGGGCAAGGACGCTCTCTGGGTCTCCTTTAAAAGAGTACTACCTACTGTGCTCTGGTCTCTCTTCAGCTCGCATAAACCTTTCACCTGTTACTAAGAGGGTACTACCCCCGTGCATGCAGGCTCCGCCTCTCGCCTAATCATCTCTCAAAGGCACCACCTCCTAGTACTGTCGCATTGTAGGTTAGGATTTCAACATATGAAATTGGGGGGCACAGAAACATTCAGACCACAGCAGAGTGGCTGTACCACATCTCAACAGCCATCACTGCTTCTGGCCAAGGCCACCGCGTACAATAACATCCTTAGTGACGGTGGCAATGACCCATTCAAATGGAGGCTTACCCACTCACAAACAAGAGGCACCTGGGGACATTCCTGGTCTTGCTGATATTTACCTAATGAATTCGTAGAGTACTTGGAAAACAGGGGAAAACACTGTTCTAGAAAAACATGCGGTGGAGAAAACCCCAAGAGTCTTCATGAGCTGAATCCAAATTAATAGTGACTCTCCAAATTACCTGAATGTCATTTTGTTTTGCTTCGGGTTGTGAGGCAGAAAAATAGAACAGAAAATAGAGATGCCGCCTTAGATGGGGAGCATATAATTAATTCTAGAGAGTTTTACAGATTTCTTAAGGCTTCATTCACTACTGCCTTCTGATCTCAAAATTATCATTTGTGATAGGGCAGTCTTCATCATTTCCAGAAATTTTTGGATAACTTATAAACTCTTGACTTTTCCTTTCTAAAATGTAACTTCTGAAGATGACTAAAGTTGTCTGACATAAGATAAAATTGAAGATATGAAGTCAATGAAGGAGGATCAGATTCTATAAATAACACAAGAATAATAACCATAAAATAATTCAGTAAAAAAAATAATTATAAACCTTGTTTTCTTAGATTTAAAAAAAAAATTCATAGCTGGGTCTGGTGGCTCATGCCTGTAATCCTAGCACTCTGGAAGGCTGAGGCAGGCGGATTGCTCTAGGTCAGGAGTTCAAAACCAGCCTGAGCGAGACCCCGTCTCTACTACAAATAGAAAGAAATTAATTGACCAACTAAAAATATATATACAAAAAAATTAGCCGGGCATGGTGGCGCATGCCTGTAGTCCCAGCTACTTGGGAGGCTGAGGCAGGAGGATCGCTTGAGCCCAGGAGTCTGAGGTTGCTGTGAGCTAGGCTGACGCCACGGCACTCACTCTAGTCTAGGCAACAAAGTGAGACACTGTCTCAAAAAAAAAAAAAAAAAAATTCACTGTAATGTGATCCTATGTAGCAAAGGGTTATAAAGGTGATTGGCCTGTGTTTGAATCACAGCTCTATCCCTTATTATCTGTGTGACCTAGAGGAAGTTACTTATTCTCTCTGGCCTCAGTTTCCTCTGCTATACAGGGATAATAATAGTACCAGCCCATAGGGTTGCTGTCATTTTAAGCAAGAGAATGCATGTAAGTTTAGGACAATGTCTGGAATATAATAACCACTCTATTATTGTAAGCTATTGTATTACTACTTTTAGAATGCAAACCAAGATTTCAAAAAAGTTTTTGGCATCATCATACTCCCAACTGTGTTTCATGTTCAGGGGAGTTTGTTCACAACTTTTTTGGTGGTTTGAAAATATGCATACAAATTCTTTGATGCTCAAAAGGTAGAACTCTCTTTTTACCTTGAATGTGGGCTACACTTTGAGACTCGCTTCTAATGATTAAAATGTAGTGAAAGTGCTGGTGTATGAATTCCAAGGCTAGGTCATTAAAGGCATTTCTAATTCTTGCCATGGTCCCTCTTGGATCACCCGCTCTGGGGGGAAGTTAGCTGCCATGTTGTAAGGACACTGGAGCAGCCTTCCGCACAGGCCATGAGAATGAGTCGTGTTGGAAGGAGGCTTTTCAGTCTGAGTCAAGTTTTCAGACCATTGTAGTCTTCAGCCTTCAGGCCTCCTAGATGAGGTCCTAGACATGTGGAGTACATATAAGCCATGCCTACTGTGCCCTATCAGAATTCTCAACGCGATGAAAACTTGAGATAATAAATTGTTTTAAGCCACTAAGTTTTGGGGTAATGTGCCATGCAGGCAGAAATAGATAACACAACACCCTTCCATACCCAAATTTCCACTTAGAAGTGGAAATTTCACTTAGAAGTGGAAATTTATAAGCTGAGGACAGGCTTGGTCAGCCTCAGACTGTTCTTTTAGCAATGAAATTCCCATGTCCCAGGAAACTTTTTAGTACTGGGCCAACCAGAGTGGTTGGTCCCCTACTTATATCTTAGACAAGATTATTGATATCTCATATGAGCTAGTCCTATAGATAAAGAAGAGATCCCAAATAGTCCCCACCTCATTATATTCCTCCGACTTCTCTGCATGCTACTGCTGGGTGGGAGGGAGGAAGAGATCGTGGCCACTGGGCCCTCAGCATCTTAAGGCTCATGGAATCGAGAGGTGCAGGGTAGACTGTGATGATGCTTGCTGGGAGGCAAGAAGATGCCAGGGAGCGGAAAGCCGGGTTCTAGGGGAACCTCTGCAGCCCCTAGTGAAAATGTCTTAATTGTATATGGACGGAGAATGCTCAAAATCAACTTTCCCCCGACAGCCCTTTGGCAAGAATCTGTTTTGCTTTATGATTTGGAAGTTTATAAGGGATGTGGTTGGTTGGTTGGTTGGTTTTTTTAACAAAATACTTTTAAGCTCTGGAAAAGGTGGTGGGATGTCTTCTTACCTAAAAGTAGGACAAAGAACCAAGGATTCAGCTGCAACCACACCATGTCTTGTTCCAGCCTTGTTAGTAACCAAAATAGCACATAATCACAAGTGTATTTCTTGTGGAATTGTCATGCAGGCAGGAAGGAACTAGAAAGAGCATTAATTGTTCAGAGTTATATGATGCAGAGACTATGTCACATCCAAATTAACAAATTTCAGCTGCCAAATTTTATGGTGGACACATGGGAATAGCGTTACTCTAAAAGCATTGTTCAAACTTACCTGCATTATGAACAAAAGAATTTATAAGCAAATTAATAGTGTTAACAAGGGAAATGTTAGCTGACACAATGGAGTAGCATTGCATCCAAACAGTATGTGCATAAATTATAATTTTATGTTCTTGTTCAAGTACTTTGTTTTTCACCTATTGGAAGGGTTACTCTCTAATCTTAAAAGTAGTAATAAGAATGATATCCAACATTTAACAAGCAATTACTGTGTGCTAGGTACAACTGTACTATACCTACATTAACTCGACAAATAGAACAAATCTAAGGAGGCAGGTGCTACCAGATCCCTATTTAACAAATGAGGAAATGGAGTCACCTAATGGCTAAATAATGTTTCCAAGGTCACATCACAAGTAGGCAGCAGACCCCAAGTTCACACTCGACACGTGGCCTCTTTCTTTGATTAAATCAGCCTCTGATTACTCAGAGTTTTATTAATCAAGTCTGCGATGCCGGCCAGACTTCTCACTGCAGAGGGAAGGCCAAAGGAAATAGAAAAACCTAGAAAAGTGTATGTATGCAGAGAGAGGCAGAAGTAACACTCCCAGAGAACATTTTACTAAAGCAGTGCCATTTCAAAGAAATTTAAAGGAAATATATTGACATCACAGTGGTGAAGATGGTGATGAAAACCAGGGCAGTGTTAGTCATCACTGCAGTTTTTGATATATGATTTGTGTCTTAGTCTATTTTGTGTTGCTGTAACAGAATTATAAATTAGATTGGTTAATTTATAATAAAGAGAAATTTGTTTGGCTCATGGTTCTGGAGGCTGGGAAGACCAAGAGTATGGCACCAGCATCTGGCAAGTTCTTCTGTGCTGTGTAGCAGAAGGCAGAAGGGCAAGAGAGGGTGGGAGGTAGCACACAAGAGAGGAATAAACTTATTTTTAACAAAGCCACCCTCTCCATAACTAACCCCTCCCACAATAAGGACATTAATTCATTAATGGGGCCTCACCAGCATGACCTAATGACCTCTTATTAGGCCCCACTTTCTAACATTATTGAATTGGAAATCATAATTCTGACACATGAACTTTGGGGTACACATTCAAACCATAGCATTTTCCCATCGGCCCTCAAAATTCATGTCTTTCTCACATTGCAAAATAGTTCCAATAGTTCATCACCATAGTCCCAAGAATCTTCACTCATTCCAGCACTAACTCAAAAGTTTAAATTTCAAAGTCTTGTCTGGCTCAAATATAGGAGAGACTCAAGGTGCAATTTATCTGGAGACAAATTCACTTTCAACTGTGAGCCTGTAAAATTAGAACAAGTTATCTACTTCTAAAATAAAATGGTGGGAGAGGCATGGGAGACATTCCCATTTCAAAAAAGAGAAATAGGCAAGAATAAAGAGATAACTGGTCCCAAGTAAGTTCTAAACCCAACATGGAAAACAACATGAAGTCTTAAAATGACAGAATAATCTCCTTTGACTCCATGTCCCACATTCTGGGTGCATTGGTGTTGAGGTTGAGTCCCCAAGCCTCAGGCAGCTCCATCCTTATGTCTTTGCTGGGTTCAGTCCACATGGCTGCCCTGACAGGTTGGATTCAGGTGTCTGTGGCTCCCTAAGGCTTGTGTTGCATGCAGGTGGCTCTACAGTTCTGGGGACTCAGTGGTGGCCCCACTTCCATGGCTCCTCTAGGCACAGACATAATATGGACTCTCTGTAGTAGGAGGTCTGAACCCACATTTTTGCTCTGCATTGTCCTAATGGGGTGTCCACCTCTGTAAAACTTCTCTGTCCAGATCTCCAGGCTGTCTGTGATATCCTTTAAAGTATAGTTGGAGGAAGCCATGCCCCAACAACTCTTGCATTTTATACACCTACAGAATTAGCAGCACATAGATGCTGCCAAGGTTCACAGTTTGTAACTTCCAGAGTAGCAGGTTGAGCCCTACCTGGGCCTGCCTGAGCCATGGCTGGGATGGCTGAGGAGTGCTGCACCAGAATGTGAGGAGTAGCTACCAGGACAGTTCTGGACAGCGAGCCCATGGAACGCACCCAAAGCCCATCCCTGGAAACCACTCTGCCCTTGTAGATCTCTGGGCCTGTGATGGGAGGGGAAGCTTTGAAAGTCTGAAATGCCTTCAGGGTCATTTTCCCATTGTCATGATGATCCCTTATAACTGTACTAATCACCTTAGCCAACAATCAATCACTTGGCCCCACCCTTGGTTTGGTTTTACAAGCACACTTTTTTATTCTTTACATGGCCAGGCTGAAAATTTTCAAAATTTTCCCATTCTGCTTCTCTTCTTATAACATAAATTTCATCTTAAGTCATTTCTTTCCTCTCACATCTTACTATATGTGCTTAAAAGTAGCTACATGGCTTCTTTAATATAGTCTTGCATTGGTTTAATGAGGGGATATATATGTTCTGAGAAATGTGTAGTTAGATTATTTCATCAGTGTGTAAAGATCATAGAGCATACATGAACAAACTTAGATGGTATAGCCTATCACTCACCCAGACTATAGGGTATAGCTTACTGCTCCTAGGCTACAACCTGTATAGCATGGTATTGTAATGAATACTGTAGGCAGTTTTAACACAATAGTAAGTATTTGTGTATCTAAACATACTCGAGCATAAAAAAGGTACCGTAAATTGATGGTATAAAAGATAAAAAATGGTTCACCCATATAGAGCACTAACCATGAATGGAGTTTGCAGGACTGGAAGCTGCTCTGGGTGAGTCAGCGAGCCAATGGTGAGTGAATGTGAAGGCCTAGGGCATTACTATATACCACTGTAGACTTTATAAGCACTGTGTACTTAGGCTATGATAAATTTATTAAAAATACTTTTTCAATAATAAATTAATTTCAGCTTATTGTAATTTTTTTACTTTATGAACTTCTAATTTTTTTAACTTTTTCACTCTTCTGTAATAATGCCTAGCTTAAAACATAAACACATTGTACAGCTGTCCAAAATTATTTTCTTTCTTTATATCCTTATTCTATAAACTTTTTTCTATTTTTAGTTTTTTTCACTTTTAAACTTTTTTGTTAAAAACAAAGATACAAACACACACATTAGCCTATGCCTATACAGGGTCAGCATTATCAATATCACTGTCTTCTTCTACCTCCACACCTCGTCCCCCTGGAAGGTCTTCAGGAGTAATAGCATGCATGGAGCTGTTATCTCCTATGATAATAATGATGACTTCTTCTGGACTACCTCCTGAAGGACCTGCCTGAGGCTACTTTACAGTTAACTGTCTTTTTATTTAAGGAGAAGTACACTCTAAAATTAAAAATATAGTGTAGTAAATATATAAACCAGTAACATAATTGCTTATTATCATTATCAATGTGCATTACATAAATATGCTTATCATTCTCAATGTGCATTATATAATGCACATAATTGTATATGCTATACTTTTATACAACTACTAGCACAATAGATTTGTTTACATCAGCATCACCACAAACAAAACACTTTAGTAATGCATCATACTAGTGCATTACATTATGATGGCTACAATGTCACTAGGTGATAGGAAATTTTCAGCTCCATTATAATTTTATGGAGCCACCATGTATATATGGTCCATCATTGACTGAAATGTTGTATGTGGCACATGATTATATTTTTGCTTTGAAATTTCTTCCACCAGATATCCTAGTCCACTGCTTTTAAATTCTGCCTTCTCTAAAGCTCTAGGGCATGAACACAATCAATCAAGTTCTTTTCTCATTTCATAACAACAAGGATGGCCCTTGCTCCAGTTTCCAATAAGATATCCCTCTTCTTCATCTGGGACATCATCAGAATGGCTTTTTCTGTCTATTTTACTATCAACATTCTTTATATAAACCACAAGAGTTTGATATATAGATATATTGGTTTGATATATTAAAATCATCTCTGGGAAGATTTAAACCATACTGATGAGACCATCCACCCAGCCTAATTGAGACAGAACCTTTGGGGGAAGGAATGGGCACTAAATTTTTAAAAAATTCTCTAAACTGAGTCACTGTGAGAGATTCTAGGTCAAGGAAATAACAGAAATGTTCCTAGCAAGTTATTTTGTAGAGATCAACAAACGGATTCTAAAGTATATATTGAGAAGCAAAACACTCAGAACAGTCAACACAATGTTGAAGGAGAAACTAAGTTAGAGGACTGACTGCCTGATTTCAGGACTTACGATAAAGCTACAGTAATCAAGACAGTAAGGTACTAGTGAGGAAAAGTCAGGTATACCAGTGGGACAGAATAGAGAACCCAGAAACAGAGCTACATACAGTTGCTATGGTGTGAATGTGTCCTCCAAAGTTCATGAGTTAAAAACTTAATCCCAAATATGGATCCCCAGTTAGGTGGGGCATAATGAGAGATAATTAGGCCATGAGGGTTCTGCCCTCATGAATGGTTTAATGATGTTATCACAAATGGGTTCCTTATAAAAGGATGACTTCAGCTCTCTTCCTTCTCTCTGCCCCTCTCCTTCTCCCTCTCTCCTTCTCTCTCTCCCCTCCTTTCTTTTTTTCCCTTCTGTCAAGAGATAGCACAGTGGGAAGGCATTTGCCAGATGTCAGCCCCTTAGTTTTGGACTTCCCACCTCCAGAATCTTGAGTCGATACATTTCCATTTATTATAAATTACCCAGTTTGTGTTATACTGTTATAGCAGTGCAAAACAGACTAAGATAACAGTCAACAGATCTTTGACAACTTACAAAGACAGTACAAGGAAGAAAAGACAGTCTTTTTGACAAATACTGCTGGGACAACTGGACATCCACATGCGAAAAATGAATCCAGACACATACCTTACCTCCTTCACAAAAATTAAGTCAAAATGGACCATATACCTAAAAGCAAAGACAAATCTATAAAAGGCCTAGAAAATAACATAGAAGAAAATCTAAGTAGTCTTGGGTATGGTAAAGGTAAAGACTTTTTACCAAAGGCATAGTCCATGAAATAAATCATTGATAAGCTAGACTTCATTAAAAGTAAAAACTTCTGCAGTGTGAAAGATACTGTCAAGAGAATAAAAAGACAAGCCACCAACACGGAGAAAATATTTGCAAAAGAAGTACCAGGAATATGAGATCATGAGAAAGATGGAAATGTTTTATAGTAAATTTAATTACAAGTAAAATGCAGCCCCAACCTACCACCACTGACAAATTTGCCCTGGTGGTGATGGAATCTGGGCAGGATAGGGATGGAAATGGGGACAGAGGTGGGGTGGAGGAGACTTTTCTTGGGAGATGATATTGTCTTTTTCAGATGGTCATTACTAACCATTGTGTTTTTCTTTTCTGACAGCAGGTTTTTATAGCCATTTGATATCTGACACCCAGAAAATAGGCGATGCATGAGTGTTTGAGTTGTGATTGCCGACACGATTAGTTCCTTGCTTTTCATATCTGCTTGAGTATGTAGGAGCTGCCCTTCACATCTCTCTAGGAAAGCCAGTTATGTGAAGATTCCTAAATCTCCAGTGCATTCTTCACCATACAGCCTCCTTCAATAATTCTGGTGGAAGTTTAACTCCTGTAAAAAGCAAGTTAGGCCTAACCACCCTTGTCATTTCCATTTTTCATACATCTACTTTTGGTGTGTGCAGTATGCATGCTATTCCTCCGTGCAGTTTCATCTTATTTGCCCACTGCCATAGGCTACAGTGTGGAACAAAGTTCACTTTCAAATTTAATCTCAAACAAAATGAAAAGGCAAGAAAATCATGAAAGAGAAAGCTAGCTACAGCCATTAATATGGCTCTCACTGCCAGATTTCCTCCTTTATCCATCAAATGTGAGCAAGAGGAATCTGTTCCCACGTGCAGCTGCTGCAGCCCTGACCCTGGCCACAGGACACTGTCAATCAGAGGAACAGCTCCAAAGAACAGCCCGGAGCGAGTGCTGGCTGCCAGGTGCAGACAGCCCGACACACTATTGAATAACACCATGAATGGCACCAAACCCTTTCTCTGGCAACAGTAGCAATCCCTGGGGCCTTTCAACAACATAGTGGGAACCACCCTAAATTTATTTTAGACACCAAGTTTAGGATTAAGGGATCCAGTAGGAAATGACAGGGTTTCCAGAGGGAAAGTATGCATTTTCTTTAAAAACAAAAAATGTCTTAAAACCCACACAGTGTTTATATCTCCACTTGAAAGCGGCCAGTTCAGTATTCTTTAAATATATCAGTGTATCCTGCTAAATTGCATTTGTGATTGGTTTTACAGAGGCCTTTGTCTTATGTCTGTGTTTATTCTGATTCCCTGGGTTATCTTGGAAAGTCAACTGAAATGGAAGTGGGGTCTGGTCACGAATACACACCCCCCATGTGCAAGGTTAAAGCTTCCTTGGGAAAAGGGAACATAGGTGACATAGAAACTGTCCCATAGAAACTGTCCCATTTTATTCTGTTCCCAGAATAAAAATGGCTAAAGTCTTTCAACGCGGCCCCAGCAATGACCTGGCACCACTTCTATGAAATCAGGCAACGTTGTACTTTATTAGCTCAAAAAAAATAAAAATTAAAAAATTCTGAATACTTTCTACTTCTTTTCCCTTCAGTCTGAAAGGATATGTGTTGAATATACTCAGAGAGTAAATGTTCAGGCCCCTTTTCAACCTGGCTGTGAACGTTGGTAAGAAATCTAATTTTAAGAGAGCAGTGGAAGAAACACTGAGTGGCTGCAGTCCGAACTCAAGAGTTTGTTGGGATGCATAATCAGTGCCAATGGCTGCTTCTCTTCCAGAAATTATATGTGATTGATCCTCTTTAAATAAATCTGGCTAGCTAACAAATAGCTTTCCATTGCCAACATTTTCTCAATATGGTCTCCAGACTCTTTATGGTTTAAAAAATTACCAAATAAAATTCATGAAAAGGCAACAAGAAACATATCTTACAAAATTTCTGTACAGAATTCAAACATTGTTCTTGTGCCAGAAACACACAGCTGTGGGCCTGACGTGGCAGAACCATCTGCTATAAGCTCCACACTGTAGCTGCTTGAAAGAGGCAGAGTCGGGTAGGTGCGTCTTTTGTTGGAAACACACAAACCATAACTATGTAGCTTTCCTGGTTTTATCCCCCCTTCATTGCCGTCTGTCCATTTGGATGGAATTATCACGAGAGTGTTATATGCACAGACTGGTACAGACAATGTGGGCAAAATACAATTACTTAAAGCAAACCAATGTTTACACCTCCGTACTAAAGCTTTATTCACTTGAACTGGGTTGGGGATCATTATACCTACTGAAGGGATGGGAACTTCCAGAACATGAGTACTGACATAAGTATTTGTCAACTGAGGAGCAGTTAAATCCTCAACCCAGAGGAGGTGTCCTGAGTATTACTTCTATACATCTATTTCCTTATAAACATAATATTTTATATTAATATGATTTATTTTCCACAGGAATCTTATCAAATTATGTTACCACTTCTCTCAGAAGTCCAGGGAGGGCAAACATAGGCTCAAAGAGATTAAGTAACTTGCACAGGGTCACACAGCTAGGAGATAAGAGTCAAGATTCAGGGCAAAGTGGGATTGTAGAGAAGATTGCAGACCAATTGCCAGATCATCTCAGAAAGAAGGAAAAGTTTTAGAGAAGAAAAGAAAAACAAACAAACAAACAAACATATATCAGGTATAATTCCAAGGGAAACATTCCAGAACCTACAGAGACTCCATGGGAAGAAGTTGCAGAGCAGAACAGGAAGGAGCAAGGTATCAATGAGATCAACCCCTGAGAGACTTGGAGAGAAGGGTAGCTGGAGCAGTCTGTCTCTCCCTCCCTCACATCTCTGACAGACAGTAGGTTCTTGAGCTTCTGGAGAGAACTTCTGCCTACAGGAGCCCCGAGGCTGCCTGCTGCTGCTGGTGAGCTGGGAGCTTCTCATGGACAGGACACCAAGCTCCCACTTCCCTGAGGCACTTCCCACCCATAGACCCGAGCCAGATGGCAGGCCATATTGCTTCTCTACCCACCGTGCACCTTTGTCCTCCCCAGGGGGCTTCAACTCCTCAGGTCCCGTCTTGCTCGTTTCCACACATTTTCCATACTGGTCCATATTGCAGGAGCCACAGTGTTCCAGTGGGTCCCAGGTGACCTGCGTGACTCCAGTGCCTTGACATTCTGGGCAGGTGGCCTCCCAGCGGGAGAGACAGACGCAGAGTGGCAGCTTTCCTGCATCCAGACTCTTTTTCTCCCCCTCCCCTCCCACACCCACAGCAGCCAAGAGAGAAAGTGGAGCCACCATACCAAGGCTTCCACAGAGAGTGGGGCTCAGCCCTTTCCTCTTCGGGTCCTGCTGTGGGCTGAGGGGAGCTCACACTGTGAGCTCCCTGCCCATCAGTTCTCCCTGGTGCTGCCTGCCCAGTGTATTGGAACAGAGCCTGCCCCAAGGCAGAGGGACTCACACCTGCTTGGGCACTCCACAGGCAGCATGGGAGCAGCACACTTCTCCCTGGCATGGTCAGGGTCGACCTTCAGGGACCCAGGGACAGACCCACCGGCCAGACCCCATACTCCAAGGTCTCAATCGAGTTGCTCAGGGGGCAGGGAGGTGAGATTTGTGAATTGGTTTTTGGAGGCAAGGGAACTCACATGGGCAGATTGGAGACAGAGTGCAGTATGGGTCTTAGCTGCAGCATGCTCACAGGGCACCCCTCCCCCATAGGAAGGCTGCACTCTCAGCTCAGGCTGGGATCTTGGGGAGGGAAATTCCCAGCCTGCATCACAGTCACAAGGGAGTCCAGCTGGCTTGAGCTCCTATGTGCCAGAAGATGCTAGAGGGAAACACTTGGAGCAGGGGAGGCAGAGAAGAGTGAGGCCCACCCCAGACTGCCGGACTGTGAATCTCATACAGCCCCACCTCCACTTTCTGGTTGGGTGGAGCCACTTCAGCCCCTTGCAGATGGCTTTATCCAGAAGCTGGGGGAAGCCCTTTGACCCCTGCTGAAACAGATACCTTGCTAACTTTTGTGGAGCCTGAGGAAAAGCTCACTCAACCCAGCCCCACCCAGTTACACTCCCTCACCCACCTCTGCTGTGGAAGAGAATTAGGACTCACCTGCAGTTCTAGGATCCCACCCACCACCTGGGTCATTTGAGTGCTTCTCCTCAGGGACTGGAGCTGGTAACAGGATGCAAAAACAATATTGCAGCATGTTCCTTCTGGCAAGTGCCACCTACTGACAGGGAGGTCAATTTCCACACCCTTTATAGCATTTTCTGACTCAATCATGTAGAGAATGGTTGATTCTCATTTACAAGCACCAACCACTATCTCAGAGATTAAACTGGATGCAACATTATTTAATAAAAGAAAATCTAAAAATAAGAAGGAACAGCTGCTCCAGATGTGATGGGATCAGCAAAAAACTCTTCAAATATGAAGAATCAGAATGAAAGTTCACCCCCATAAGTGAACAATTGCTCCCTAGCAATAGACATCAATACAAATCAGAATACTGAAATGACATAAAAGAATTCCAAATATGGATTATAAGTAAGCTCAATGAAATACAAGAGAAAATGGAAAATCAACACAAAGGACTCACAAAAATATTAGAAAATTAACAAAAAATTCACTAAAGAAATTGAATTATTAAAAATAATCAAATAGAACTTCTGGAAATAAAAAATTCATTCAAAGAAATGCAAAACATAGTGGAAAGTCTTAAGAATAGACTAGACCAGGCAGAAGAAAGAATTTCAGAGCTTGAAGACAACACTTTTGAATTAAACAAGTCATTCAAAGACAAAGAACAGAGAATTAAGAGGAAGGAAAAAAGCCTACAAGAAATATGGGATTATGTAAAGAGGCCAAATAATAATTATAGGTATCCCTGAAAGTGAAGAAAAAAAATCACATAAGAGTTAGAAAAATTATTTGAGAGAATAGTGGGAAACTTCTCTGATCTTTATAGAATATTAGATATCCAGGTGCAAGAAGCTCAAAGGACACCTGGGAGATTCATCACAAAGAGGAAATCACCACAATATATAGTCATCAGACTGGCCAAACTTAACATGATGGAGGAACTCCTGGGAGCCATAAGGTAACTACATCAGGTAACTACAAAGGAAAATCTATCAGGCTAACTACAGACTTCTCAGCAGAGACCTTAAAAGCCAGAAGGGATTGGGGCCCCATCTTCAATATTATTAAACAGAACAATGGCCAGCCTAGAATTTTGTATCCTAGAAAACTAAGTCTCTTATATGAAGGAGAAGTAAAGACTTTTTTAGATAAGCAAACACTGAGGGAATTTGTCGAGACCAGACCTGCCATGCAAGAAGTACTCAGATTTGCGTTATACATTGATCAGTACATAGAAACTCACCAGTGTAAAATTATACAAAAGCTCAAGCTCAGAGCCCATATAAAATAATGACTTAAGACATAAAACAAAGCAACAAGGTTCTACTCAACAGGATGAACAGAAATGCATCCCACTTATCAATCCTTTCTTTTTTTTTTTTATAAAGAAAAGAGGTTTATTGGGCTTATGGTTCTGCAGACTGTACAAGAAACATGGTGCTGCTTTTGGGGAGGTCCTCAGGCTGCTTCCATTCCTGGTGGAAGAAGAAGGGGAGCCAGTGTGCACAGAGATCACATGGCATAAATATGAACAGCTTGAATTCCCTGTTTAAGAGACATAGGCTGGCTGATTGAATACAAAAAATACAAGCCAAGTATCTGTTGTCTCTAGGAAACGCATCTAATTCATAAGGACTTACTGAGACTCAAGGTGAAGGGACAGAAAAAAATACTCCATGCAAATGGAAATCAAAAGAAAGTAGGTGTAGCCATCCTCATAACATATAACACAGACTTCAAATCAACAATAGTAAAGACAGACAAAAAGGGTCATTATATAATGGTAAAATTGTAATGGTAAAAGTGTAATTGGTGTAATGGTAAAAATGTAAATGGTAAAGGTGTAATTTATCAAGAAGGTATAACAATCCTAAATATGAATGCACCTAACACAGATGCACCCAGACTCATAAAGTAAAGACTCATAAAGATCTAAATAAAGAGATAAATAGCAACATCGTAATTGCCAGGGACTTCAACACTGCACTGACAGAACTGGACAGATTCTCCAAGCGGAAAATAAATAAGGAAACATTGGACTTAAATGGGACTTTAGAGCAAATGGGCCTACCAGACATTTACAGAACATTCTACCCCAAAATTACTGAATAGACATCCTTCTCATCAGCACATAGAATATTCTGTAATATAAACCACACTTTACAAAACATGTCTTGATAACTTCAAAAAAACATAAATTACACCATGTATCTTTTCAGACCACAGTGGAATAAAATTAGAAATCAACTCCAACAGAAACACTCAATTACACAAAGTCATGGAAATTAAACAACCTACTGATGAACAATTATTGGGTCAAGGAGGAAATTGAGATGTAAATCAAAAGATTTGTTGAACTAAATGATAAAAGGGACAAAAGTTATCAAAATCTGTGGGATTCAGCAAAGGCAATCCTATGAGAAAAATTTATACCCTTAAACACCTACTTCAAAAAGACAGAAAGATCACAAATCAACAATTAATGGATCATCACAAGAAACTAGAAAAGGAAGAGCACATCAAACCCAAATCCAGTAGAAGAAAAGAAATAACTAAGGTCAGAGCAGAACTAAATGAAATTGAAAACAAACAAACAAAAAATAATTCAGAAGATTCATGAAACAGCAAGCTGGATCTTTGAAAAGATACACACAATTGATAGATCTTTTGCTAAATTAATGAGAAATAGAAAAGAAACGACCCAAATAATCGCAATCAGAAATGAAAAATGAGATACTACAACTGATACTACAGCAATACAAAGTATCGTCTGTGCATATTATGAAAATATCTATGCATATAAACTTGAAAATGTTGAGGAAATAGACAAATTCCTGGAAAGACACAATCTCCCAAGGCTCAATCAGAAAAAAATAGAACTCCTGAGCAGACCAACGATGAACAATGAAATCGAAGCAGCAATAAAAAATTTTTCAACAAAATAAAAGTCCCAGACCGGATGGTTTCACAACTGAATTTTGTCAGACCTACAAAGAAGAATTGATACTCTTATTGCAGAAATTATTTCATAACATTTAGAAGGAAGAAATCCTCCCAAACTTATTCTATGAAGCCAGTATCACCTTAATATCAAAGCCAAGAAAGGACATAACAACAATAAAAAAACTAAAGACCAATATCCTTCATGAATATAGACACAAAAATCCTCAATAAAATTTTAGCAAATCAAATTTAGCAGCACATAAAAAAAAATCCATCACTACAAAGCAAGCTTTACCCCAGGGATACAAGAATGGTTCAACATGCATATATTGATAAATGTGATTCACCACATAAACAGAAGCAAAAACAAAGATAATATGATCATCACAATAGATGCAGAAAAAGCATTTGACAAAATTCAGCACCTTTTTATGATAAAAACTCTTAATAAAATAAGAATAGATGGAGCATCCCTTAAAATTATAAATTATATATAGGACAAACCCACAGGCAATATCATATTGAATGAGAAAAAGCTGAAAGCATTCTCACTTAGAAATGGATCAAGACAAAGTGTTCACTGTCATCACTTCTATTGAACATAGTGCTAGAAGATCTAGCCAGAACAATCAAGGAAGAGAAGGAAATCAAGGGTATCCATATGGAAAATTGGAGGTAAAACTATTGCTCTTTGCTGATGATATGACCTTATATCTGGAGAACAAAAAACATTTCACCAAGTGACTCCTGTAATTCATATGTAAATCCATCAAAGTCTCAGTTTACAAAATAAAAGTACACAAATCAGTAGCAATACTATACACCAATAACAGTCAAGCTGAGAAGCAAATCAAAGATTCAATACCTTTCAAAAAAGCTATAAAGAAAATAAAATACCTAGGAATATATTTAACTAAGAAGGTAAAAGATCTCCCTCTACAAAGAGAAATGCAAATCACTGAGGAAGGAAATTGCAGATGATGTAAACAAATTAAAACACATATCATGCTCATGGATCAGCAGAATCAACATTGTCAAAATGTCCATGCTACCTAAAGTGATTTATGGATTCAATCCAATTCCCATCAAAATACCAACATCATTTCTAAGCTTCATTTGGAACCAAAAAACAGCCCAAATAGTCAAAGCAACCTTAAGCAAAAGAAACAAATCTGGAGGTATCACTTTACCAGACTTTAAGCTATACTACAAGGCTATAGTAACAAAAACAGCATGTTACTGGCACAAAAATAGAGACATAGGTCAATGAAACAGAACAGAAAACCTAATATAAAACCATCCATATATTCCATCTGATCTTTGACAAAGTAGAAAGCAACATACACTGAGAAAAAAAAAATCTCTATTCAATGAATGGTGCTGGGAAATTGGATAGCAACATGTAGAAGATTGAAACAGGATCCCTATCTCTCACCACTCACAAAAGTTAATTAAAGATGGATCATAGACTTATATCTAAGTCATGAAACCTTAAGAATTCTAGAAGAAAATGTTGGAAAAACTCTTCTAGATATCGGTCTAGGCAAAGAATTTACGACGAAGGCCCCATGGGTAATCATAGCAACAACAAAAATAAATAAATGGGACTTGATTAAATTAAAAAGCTTCTGCACAGCCAAGGAAACAATCAACAGAGCAATTAGACAACCTACAGAATGGGAGAAAATATTCACATGCTATACATCTGATAAAGGGCTAATAACCAGAATCTACAAATAACTCAAGCAAATCAGCAAGAAAAAATAAAACAATCCCTTTACAAAACGGGCAAAAGACATGAACAGAAGCTTTTCAAAAGAAGATAGACTAATGGACTACAAACATGTGAAAAAATACTCAACATCACTAATTGTCAGAGAAATGCAAATCAAAACCACAATGAGATATCACCTAATTCCAGTAAGAATGGCTGTATCAAAAAGTTTCAAAACAATAGAGGCTGGCATGTATGGGAAGAGATAGGAACACTTATACAGTGTTAATGGAACTGCAAACTCGTACAACCTCTACAGAAAATAGTATGGAGATTCATCAAAGAACTAAAAGTTGACCTACCATTTGATCCAGCAATCCCACTACTGGGTATTTACCTAAAGGAAAAGAAAGTCATCTGCACTATCAAAAAGACCTGCACTAGAATGTTTATTGCAGCATAATTTACAATCACAAAGATGTGGAATCAACTGAAATGCCCATCAATTCATGAGTGGATTAATAAATATGGTATATGTATACCATGGAGCACTACTCAACCATAAAAATGAATTAATATCTTTTGCAACAATCTGGATGGAGCCAAAGACCATTCTCCTAAGTGAAATACCTAAAGAATGGAAAAACAAACACCACATGTACTCCCTACTAAATGGTAATTAACCAATCAGCACTCATGTGCACAGATGGAAGTAAAACCCAATGTAAATCATGCAGGTGGGAGCATGGAGGAAGGGATGGGTGAAATCATACCTAATGGGTATAATGTACACTATCTGGGTGATGGGCACACTTGAAACTTTGACTCAAGCAGTACAAAAGCAATCCATATAACCAAAACATTTGTACCACTGTAATATTCTGGAGAAAAAAAAATTGTGTTACCACCAAAACTTAATAAAACTAAATAAAAGATCTCCTTTAACAGGAAGAGCATTCCTATTACCATTCTATAGACTGGCACTGCTTGCCAGATTCAGAGCCCCTGGCTGCCTGTAGGATCCTTGCTTTAGTCACACTGGAGAATAAATTCAGGGCAGGTTTAACAGTATGTATCCTCAGACAGGAATGGGCTCACCAGCCCTCAGAATAAGTGTTTTCTCTTAGAGTACTACTTCTGGGTCAAAAATAGGGGATCTCAACTGGAGAGGCCTATGATGGATTCCTCAGAATGATGTGTTTACATGCAGAAAATAAAATACAAAGAATATAAAGGGAATTATACTGATCAAACTGTTTAAACAAACACATTTGTGATATAGTAATGCATGTGTGTATTTATTAAGCTAATAAATAACAGAATAGGCTGAAGGATGGAATATCTATTATAATCTTGAGCTAAGTAATGAGCATAAACATTAATAACTTTTCTGCAAAATCTTTAATGCCATGCCAAATCATCTGAGAATTCTATTGGTGACAAAGTCACAGGTGCTTCTCCTACTACTGTGATTCTTTGCCTTCATGCATCATTGAAGGAAACACTGAATTTGCTAAAGATTGGTAAAAATAGAATTGTTCTTTTCCCCATACAAATTCAGAGGTCCCTGAATTCTATCCATGAAACCTTTAGGAGTTCTAGGTTAAGATCCCTATTTTTCCTTTTAGTCTATTAAAACTCTGGACATGATGAATAAGATCTTGCTGTCCAAGTAATAAGTGAAAATGTTACATGAATATGGAAGACTATGTGCTTCCAGATTCATGAATTCTGAACTTTCTCTGTCAAAGATAGTATGTTTGCTCCTGTTTTAGCTTCCCAATGTTGGCCTTTTAAATGTCATTTGAGAGTTTCTCTCATATATCTAACATTGTCTTTACTGAATCATCCCTTCTGTCTTGTCATTCTAACTTCTAAATGTAACATTTACCTCTGTTTGTCCTTCCTTGTTCCACAAATACCCCTATTTCCCTCCTGTCTTGCTTTTCCCTCCTTCCTAATTCTAACATCATTTATGAATTATTAATCACCAACAAATGCATTAACTCCTATTACTTATTTAATAGTCACATCATAATTCTCACTGAAATGAAGAACGTTTGAAGAGCCCCTCCTCTCCTGCTTCCCACCACCATCCCACAATTGTGCCCAGCTCTAGGGCCAGGAGAAGGAAACCCAGAACCATCAGAAAATGCCATTAATTGCTTTCCAAATGTATTCTCAGGGAAATTAAAAAACCTGCTCTTTTCTCTTGAGAGCTTTGGCAGATTGTGAATTATCAGAAACTTGCTCACTTCTTCTTAGATTTAAGAGCTACAAGCATGAAGGGAGTCATGTATTAGGTGGACAGTGAATTGAATGACTGTGCAGGTCTTATCTACCTTTAAATTCTAAGACCCCCATGGCAATTGTATCTGAGCAACTCAAAATTTCACACCCAGATTCTATGCATGTAAACTGATTCGGACTGTAGTGTGCACAGAGTTTAGAAAGGAACAGGCAATAGAGATTCAGGAAACATGGTCTATTCATGTTTGCTGAATTTTTGAGTTTATTTTTTACTTGGTTGTCAGTGTGTCTTGTATGTTCCTGCTCCATTTTGCTATTGTTGGGGCAGAAAGGTATGATACCTTTCCTCACCCACCATAGGGGGCACGGCCCACAATTGTTTACCAAAAGACAGGTTAATCAAAGTTTAACATGACACAAGAGTCTTCAGAAATGGAGACCCAAAGATCCAGGAAAAACTGTCTATTTGTATGGTAAGGTTTGATGAAGAATGGACAGCCATGGAGAAATGTGATTGGACAGAAGGGTATGATCTAATTGTAATAAACTCAGGGGGAAACCCAGCAAGGCCTGACTGTTCACATCTGCGGCCTCTCTGTGTAGCATTCCTTCCTCTCTTGTATGGGGCAGAATCCCTCTGGAATGATGGTCTTATGACCTACTATCTGACATGGTGGGTCCAGGAATTTTGTTATGGCCAACTTCTACGCAGAGGGTGGGGGAAGAGGTTAGAGTACTATTCTAGGTTTTATGTGTTGGTTTGGGGAAGAGGAGTTCTAGTTTCTGTGACTCACATCAGGGGAGAAAGAGGGCTGGAAGAAAGAGGGGTTGGAGACAGGAGGATGAGAGAAGGTCAGAAAGACCCTGGTTCTGAGGCTTCCTCTGAGGCCTCCAATCTCCTCTGGTTCAAAGCAGTTAGCATGCTAAAGTGCCGTACTTTGGAGTGTTGTTTTCTGAGCCCCAACACTACGGGAGGCCAGGGTTAAGGTTCATGTAAATGTGCCTAGTGTCATAAAATTCCTCAGTTATAAACATACACTTCGTAAATGCTTTCTGATGCTGCTAAAGAGGATGTGGTTGCAAGGCTGCTCAATAAAAACCCAGCAGAAGACATCTTTCTTCAAAATGAAATTAGGTTTATTTTCTCACTTACAGTGAGAAATGAGACTTTTTCACTATAAAAAAAATGTTAAATTATGCACACACTCATTAGAAAAAAACATTTTAAGTCTTATCACAATTTTCCACCCAGAGATAACCACGGTTAACTTATGAGCAATTCTCCAGACATCTGTTTACACATATAAATGTATGGATATAGATATCCATAATTTCACATAGGTGAAATAATTTTATGTTATTGTGTCATGAGCATCTTTCTAGGTCAATAATATAGTACCACATTATCCTTTCCTTTTTTTTTTTTTTTTTTTTTTTTGAGACAGAGTCTCACTCTGTTGCCCAGGCTAGAGTGCTATGGCGTCAGCCTAGCTCACAGCAACCTCAAACTCCTGGGCTCAAGTGATCCTTCTGCCTCAGCCTCCCAAGTAGCTGGGACTACAGGCACGCACCACCATGCCTGGCTAATTTTTTTCTCTGTATATTAGTTGTCCAGCTAATTTCTTTCTATTTTTAGTAGAGATGGGGTCTCACTCTTGCTCAGGCTGGTCTCAAACTCCTGACCTCAAGCAATTCTCCTGCCTCGGCCTCCCAGAGTGCTAGGATTATAAGCATGAGCCACCGCACCCGGCCTCTTTTCTTTTTTTTTGGAGATGGGGTCTTACTCTGCTACACAGGCTGGAATGCAGTGACCCTGTCATAACTCACTATAACTTTGAATTCTTGGGCTCTAGTGATCCTTCTGTCTCAGCCTCCCAGATAGCTGGGACTACAGGAACATGCCACCATGCCCAGCTAATTTTTAATTTTTTTTAGAGATGAGGTCTCACTATGTTGCCTAGGCTGGTCTAGAACTCCTGGCCTTAAGTGATCCTTCTGCCTCAGCCTCCCAAAGTGCTGGGACTACAGGTGTGAGCCACCATGCCTGGCCCACATCCTCCTTTCTAATGGAGCCTTGGTGCTCCATTGAATATAAGTACCATAATTTATTTGGTCAATTCATCTGTTATTTTGAAAATCTACTTTCAAAGGCTGAGTAAGTCTGGGGCATAGTGTGATGCTGCCTCACTAGCCTGTGAGGTAATCCTGGCGTGTTTACACCAGACACCGTTACCATAAGCCCTGGAGTCACTGAATAAGAGAAGCAGACAGTTACTGGGTCAGACTCTGAGACATCAGCGTCTACATATTAAAGACCAAGCCAAATCAACAGAGGGAGTTTAAAAGAACCACAGAGGCATTCACAGGGGAATGAGCTGCCCTAGTAGACTCACTGCGATCAGGAAACCGGCCCCTCCCCATCCCTACAGAGGGAGCCCGATGTCCGGCCAAGCACCCAGCGTGTGGGCAGGAGGCCCTGCTTGGTGCCGTGTAGGAGGGAGGAGCCCACCCTCAGACACACGTGGTCAGTGGCCCCTGGCACGTCTGGCACACGGAAGGGCATCACTCCTCCCACATGGTGTTTTCTGACCCTACTCAAAGCCAATATAGGCAAAGGCTATGCCAACATTGGCAAGAACATCATGCGGTTGGCATGGAGAATTAGAGCAGTCTCAGAGCTGGAGGGTTTACCATCTTATGTAATCAATATCCCTGATATGGAAGAAAAACTGGGGCCAGGGTCCCATTGTTACAGATGAAAAAAACTGTGACTCAGCTACACAGAAGGTACCTTGGAAGCCAGACTAGATGAGAACACCAAATCTTCATGAAGAAAAGATCTAAAACTTGTACGGCATCTGTCTGGGCATAAAAACAGACACAGAAGAAAGAACAAAAATCAGATGACGACTATCTTCTTGCTTTCAGGAAATCCTGATGAGACATAGCTTTTGGCACTCCCAGGAGGAATGCAGTTTTACTCAACACCTCCCTTTGAACTCTTGCTTCCACTAAAAATGAATCAGTGCTCTGATGAAGGGAAAGCTTTCCCCTAGCGGGAGGCTTCCAGGGGTGTGTCCTTCAAGCTGTTAGCACCTCTGTATGTAGATGGACATAAAAGTAATTGCCGTATCTCACAAGATTGTTGTGAAAGTTATTAAGTATTAAATAGACAAAAAAGTACATTTTTCCTACTGTATGATAAACACTGAGATGATGTTCATATTACCCAGATCAGACATGTGTCAAATATGCTAGCCATCTGCATTTCACAGTGTTTATGTTCAGGGCATTGTGCTAGGTCCTGGGGATGCCAAGAAAACAAAGACACAGTTCCTAGTCTCGGGGAATTCACAGCTTTAATTTTTAAAAAGGGGCAACTACTAACTACAAGGAGAAGTGATTTACTCAAGATTACACATAGTTCCGAGCTTCAGAAAAGGTCTAGGGGTCAGACACTCCCTGGAATACGCCCATCTGAACGGAGGAAGATACAGCGTCCTCCTTAGAATGTTCAACATGTTCCCTGAAATGAAAGACGCTAATTTAACTGGTTAAGAAACCCTGAATCCTAAGGGCTGGAAGTAGCATCTGTTCCCTGACAAATAACTTCAATCAGACACCAAGAAAATAATGTGGAGTAAAGGGGAAGAGAAATTAACTCAGTCCTGTCTGTGGATAATGTTAGTTTAAAAAATGGACATGTTCAGACATGTCTCTTTAAACACCCACGTTGGGTAGGGAGGAATCTGTCCATTTGCTCATTCCACTCAAAGCAGACCCTGGCATCCTGTTGCCAAAAATACCCACACCTTCCCTTCCTCCCTTCCCGGCACCGTCTGCAGGTGGCTTCGCCCTGAAAAATGAAGTCCTCTGCGTGAGGCTGCGACGGGCTCCACTGAATGCTTGGCAATGGAGGCTGCTTGGCCCATTTTGCACATGCATTTGGGAGATTTCCAAACAGATGCATATGCATCTTCACTGTCTTGGCAGGAAGGCTGAGAATTTAAGGATTCTTGTGGGGAATTTATGCTGCTCTGAAAACTTAACCCATCATGGAAGAAACTTAAAAGAGTTCACACAAAAGACATGACCTTTTGCCTCCTTTTGGAGTCTGTTTCTCGGTATCCCTTGTCTTTGTTGCCTTTTATGAAAGCTTTAGTGACTTTCTTTGCGAAAGGGTGATTTTCACTGTCCTGAGCTCTCTAGGGTCTATTTTATTTTCAACAATGATTTCCACTTCATCTTAATCTATTGTCATGGCCAAAGGGATGCTTCTTTATTCAGAAAGTGCCATCAGTAGGGATGGAAAAAATATATATTATCTGAAAGCCATTTGGGGGCAATTTAACAAAAAAGGGGTAGATAAATGAGAGTAAACTATAATTTTATTACCTGGAGCTATATGCTAACAAGGACAAAACAAGAAGTCCCAACAATGGGTGAGCCATAGATGAATCAGTGGCCTGGTTGGCAAATCCTAAACAATAACTCTTATTCCTCTCAATTATTTAATCCCCTTGTGATCAGAGAGAACAAAGAAAGCCCTGCATATCAGGAAGATTTTATAATTTCATATCTGCCTATATTTGTCTGGGCTAAATACAGCCAAGAGCTTTTTAATATTCTCCCTAAAGGATACTTTGAAAACTCACCAAACATGAATTACCCTGTAAAAAGGCAGAGATACAATGTTCTGCAAACAGAATTTTCTTAGACTGGATAAACTGCAAATAAACTCACAAAGAAAATTAAACAGTAGTTGAAAAGAATAAGAAAGTAACCCAGTCTCCTTTATTTGACATTGCAAATGATTTTAATAATGCTGAGCCAGATCCTTCTTTGATAAATACACTGAAGAAATGATTTTTTGAGGGTCTGCCTAGATATTTTATGTTTTGTTTTTAATTTGCCTCCTTGGCTGTGCTTTTACCCACCTTCCAATTCCTTCCCTTCTCTCCTTGCTCTTACCTGTGTAACTGATTATCCCCTGACATGGATTTCTCTCAGTCTAGCTTCCCCACTGCTCAGAGACTTGGAGTAGAGTCGCAGGCATTTATGTATCTGCGCTGACTCACTGAATCTATTCTTTGGCTCAGTAGGACGCCCTGAAGAAAGGTTCTCAAGCAGGGTCTAACAGGATCTTTATGAGTTGGGAGTTTATTTTTCCCTCTTTCGGGTAACCACTTTGCTAGCAGATGACAGTGATGCTGAGACTCCCTGCCTCCGCTTTCCTCCTGGCACCCAGCACCAAGGATTTATGATCAGCCAAGACCAGGGAGCGCCCCATGGAGGGCTGATCATAAGGCCTTGTAAAACAAAGGAAGTTTCTTCAAGCAGCTTATCTGCATTAGCAGTACTTGATTCTAGATAGGCTCCTGCACCAACAACCCCTACTAAAAGAATAGCAGCGGCTGAGGAGAACACACTCCCAACTGTGCGGCAATTAGAGTGCTGTTGAATGGCTGATTGCTTGCGTGTGGGCCCTTAGTTCCCTGGTGGAGCGTGCTTACACTTCTGCAATTGGACAAAATGGATTGGAATGAGCGCTGTCATATAGAACTGCCAGCTGTTCTACTGTTAATAAAGACACTATTTAGCTATTAATACATCCCATTCTTCCATGTTGTGCCCATTCAAACAAAATATCTTTGTTTGTGAAGGGGGTGTGACTGCACCTGTTCTTGATTGGCGAATCTGTGGCCTGTGGAGGCCCCTCGTTACTGCTCCGCAGCAGTTGTGGTTTCCAGCAGTGTCTGCTTATAAAAGAAACAGGACAACCAGACAGTGGGATTAAAAAAACCAGGAAAAAAATGAAGCGGTGGGTTCAATTGAGCTGCCGTTTCTTCAAATGGTCTTTATGTAATAAAAAGTCTGGTTTATTGGGCAAGTTAGAATTTACTTGTAAGCAAATTCTATATGACTAATGATTCCCTCCCTTTATCAAGGAGTTATTATGTTTTAAATATTCCTGGATGTGTTGAGTGAGATCTGTCCTGAAACTGCAGGTAAGGCCCAAGGTAGAACCACAAAGTTAACTGCTGTCAGTTGGAGCGAATTTTCCTGGAGCTTAGTAGTACGCTGCCCTACTATTGACAATGGCACCACCACCATCACCATCACCACTACTAAATGAATCTGCATGCACAGGGCACAGAAGAGAATAAAAGAGAAGAAGAATTTGCAGCAGTCGTCTTTAACCTGTGGCAATTAGGTGTTCCTAGGTGTGTTAGTCTGCTAGAGCTACCATAACAAAATGCCACAGAATGGGTAGCTTAAAAAACAGAAATTTACTTCTGTCAGCTGTAGATTCCAGGGATCTAGAAGGTCCCAGACTTCTAGGGAAGTTCAAGATCAAGGTGCTGGTAAGGTAGGCTTCATTCTGAGACCTCTTGTCTTGGCTCATATGTAGGTGGCTCCTTCTGATCATGTCCTCACATGTCCTTTCATCTCTGCACACAGAGAAAGGGAGAGAGAGGGAAGGAGGAAGGGCAGAGGTGAGAGAGAAAGAGAGAGAAAAGAGCTCTCTTGCATCTCTTCTTATAAGGGCACTAATTCCATCATGTCTGGGCACCACCCATATGAGCTCATGTAGCCTTAATCCCCTCCTTCCAGGCCCTATCTCCAAGTATAGTCGCAGTGGGGGTCAGGGTGTCAGCACATAAAATGGGGCGGGCCACAATTCATTCCATAACCCTAGGTAATGACTTTTCCCTTTGTTCCTCCTGAGTGGTGAGGGGTGGAAACACATTATTCAGTCCTTCAGAAAGATTTAAGGTGATTTCAAAAAGTGGGACAGAGTGTTTTCCCTGGCTAGAATCCACCAGGGACATAGAACCTACAAACAACCCATTCGGCTCAGTGTTGCTTTCTAAAAGGGGAATGGTGAGAAGTTCTAAAAAGAATCTAACGCTGTCTTCTGAAGTGCAGAAAATGTACTTGGATGCTCCTTTGGGTCTAGAAATTTGTAAGGGCTGGCTGGAAGGGTGTGGGATGGGTGTGTATTAATCATGTTTTTAATTTCCTGTATCTTATGACGTTTTGATTTCCTAAAAATGTTGCTGGCCAAGGAGAGACTGCAAGGCTATCCAGGGCCTCACACTTGGCCAGGGCTAGCCAAGTCTCAGAGATAGCAAGGGGGCTTGGTTGGAAGCATCCTTTTCATATGCAAACCAACCAATCTGAGCCTTTTACCCCAACCACTTATTTTATATAACTCTCAGACACCAACCCAATATTTCTCCTACCCTAAATCAACCCAGGGCTGAGAACCAAATGACTAGAGATTATCCCTATAGCCAAGATCACACTGACATTTTTCAAACCAGGCAAGGATAAGCTGCCTGACTTGCCATGGAAACCCCAGTGCAGGCCCTGGCCGAGGCTGTCCCCTGGTTCCTGCTTCTGCCTGCTGACCAGAACCTGTGCTCCTCCACGCAGCTCTGCATGGAGGGACATGCCCCTTCTCTCAGGAAATAAAAATAAGAAATTCATCTCTCAGCGGCGTTGACTATCCATATCTTCACTCAGTCACCAGTAAATATTAAAATCCCACAGGCACGTTTGAGGCAAGATGCCCAAGAAGCACCCTCAACAAGCACAGAAGGAAACCTCAGTGGCACTTGTGGCCCCACTTAAGGGAGCAGAGTAGAGAAAGGGCAAGAGCAGAAGGGCTGCCCAAGAAGAGCTGAGCCAGAGGACCACAGCCGGAGCTGGAGGCTTGGCTGTGCCTCTCTGTGGGGTCCTGGACAGCAGCGGGCTGGGCTGGTGCTGAGCCTTGCCCCAGGCAATCCGCGTTCATCTGCTCAGGACCACCGTGTCTGCAGGGACACCAGCAGCAGCCAGAGCCGGAAATAACCAGAGGCTCAGAAGCCTTGGGCACTTCCCATAACAGGCCTTTGAAATGTCCAGCTATAGAAAGTAACCCTGGCCTCCCCCACCTATTCTCTCAGTCCCCTACACAGCAGAAGATAGGCAGGAATAAAAGAGAAGGAGGAAAAGAGGTGGCAGAGCCATCCCACCCCTACTCCTCTCTACTCCAAATCTTTGAAACTTGATAGTTACCTATCTGAGAGAGCTTTAAGTTGGACACTGGAGAGTTAAACCTGGAGATCTGAGTAGGAATTTGGAGATTGGAATTACAACTGGACTGGACTAAATTTTAATATCAAAAATGATACGAAAGTTAGAGAGTCCATACAATGTAACAGAATTAAAAGTTGTAGCAAAAAACAAAATTATATATTAACTTATAGCATCTGATGTTTTATTTATCTTTGTTAGCAGTTCTATTTCTTTTGGAAGGAGAAGGAATATAAATAAATAATCTGGGAAAGATTAAATGAACCATCCCTAGTGTAATGGCTGCCACCAAGTAGACCCTCAATATAAATTTACTAAAATACTCCTTTCCCTTTAGGAAATCCCTACAAAGTGTCAGTGAAATGTATCTCTTTATAAACTACTCACCCAGAAACCCCAAACCACCACAGCTACAAGAAAGACGCTCCCAGAAGAATTGGTAGTGTGTCTTTAGAGAAATTTTCTAGGGCACAATCTCTAATTTGTCCATTCCTAATCTTGCACTCTGCTGCCCTGGCTGTATGTAAGTGTTCTTGCACAGATTAATTTTGGAAGACGACTTTTTCTTGAGAACTCCTCTTTTTAGGTTAAACTCAATTTTCTGCTTCTTCAAGTATCCCAGTGGATATTTCTATATTGATATTTTATGCTTTGGTGTGTGAGTTTTTCATTTCTCAAAATTATTTGTCATTTCCAACTCCATTCTTCTGGGCAATCTTTTGTGTTGATCCACTTAGGTTCTTCACAACAGGGTAGCATGATTTGTCTTCTAAAACACATGTTAGACTGAGAATTAGGAGACCTGGATTTGGTCCCAGTTCTGCCAAGACCATGGGCAAGCTGCTTCATGAACACTGAGTCCATGCATTGCCTCCTATATCAAATCTTTCTGACTCCAAGATGGAGGGATTATTTCCTCTTGCTTCTATTTTGATATCTATCACTCTACACTTAACACTTGTTTATGTACCCATTCCATCTACTACAGAGTGAGCTCCTTAATGTTAGGGTCTTATTTATCTGTGAGTACCCAGTGTGTGCTAATATTATATCAGGAGTTTATCGAATGTCCTGAAAGAATGAAAGGATAATCAATAGAGATGCATGACTATTTGACGTTGTGGTTACTCTCCTAGCCCCTACTCTCGCAGGCTGACACTGTGCGAGGTGGAATAAGGTAGCGCCACTCTCCTGCGTCCATAACCACTGTCGGCATGGAATGAATTTGGCCTCTAGCTCCAACTCTTCCCACGGTCAGGTTTTGTTTTATATTCCATTCTTCTGCCACTTTCCATTGTGACAGTTGGGCCTGACGTGATATAAAGAATAGCATTAATGGAGGACGATCATCCAAATCAAATCCCTCTGTTTTAACAACAAAACACTATTGTTCTCCTAGAGGTTGGTGAATCAAAACAGGCCCACAGAGCAGACTTGTGTTGGGGTCATAGAGATCTTTTAACCCAACTGGTATGTAAATCCTTCCCTCAGATACATGAGGTGTAACGCACAATGTCAGGACAGCTTGGTAATCCCAGCACCCAGGGCAAGGGCTGCGCCCAAAACAAGGACAACTTGTCCACAGTAAAAGAGGTGTAGAAGTGGAACAAATGAACTTAAAGGACTGGGAAATGGAGGTATAGCCTGCTTCTATGAGAGATTTTACTTCTTTTACTTTCTTGACACAAATAAAATAGAACTTTGAACCCAGTAGGCCATCAGTTCTCTTTGAGAGGAGAAAGGGAGAATATATCATTTAGAATATTTCCATAGCAAGTAACTAAAAATTTACATTACATTGTCTTAGATATTAAGGTAATTTATTGGACCATATAAATTGAAAATCCAGAAGGTATAGACTTCAGAGGATTCAATCGGCTCCACCTCCACATCTATGGTATTCTCTTGGCTTTGACTTCCTCCATAGTAGTTTTATCCTTGGTTGGCTTTCCTCTTGGTAAGCAAAATGGCTTCATCAGTGTTAGACATCATATTTTCATAACCTCACCATCCAGGGGAAGAGAAAAGGCCACTTAAACTTGGAGAGTTGCTCCTATTATTGAATCAGTAGCTGGGACAATTGGGGGTGACCTTATACCGCCTGGCCTAAGCCAATCAAGACCCACTTGTGGATCAAAAGGTGGCATCAATCCCACCATAACAACCACTAGGAAAGTTTCTAAAAGTTGAATATGGAGAATGGATATTGAGAGGTATCTAGAAAATTCTATAAGAAGTAAAAAGGAGAGAGGGAAGGAAAGAAGGAAGGAAAGAAGGAAGGAAGGAAGGGAGGGAGGAAGGAAGGAAGGAAGGAAGGAAGGAAGGAAGGAAGGAAGGAAGGAAGGAAGGAAGGAAGGAAGGAAGGAGAGAGAAAGAAAAAGAGGAAGAAAGGAAATAGAAATGGAAGAACAAAAGTAGGAAAGGAGGGAAGGCAAAAGAAAAATTGAAATTGCTGTTCTTTCTTGTACCCTGACTGTAAGTTATCCACAATGCAAAGGATACAAGTCTATAATGGGGATAGGGAGAGAATGCAAGGAATGAAGCATCCATTGAACAATCCTGGAGTAGGCTCTGATACTGTATACCATTGCACTCTTCTAGCTTATTCTATGTTTGATTAAAATAAAACTAATCTGCTATCTCCAGAAGCAAGATATAATGATTTGCACAGAGATGTAAGAGATCTTAAGTCTTCAGGAATTCTCCAGTCTGGGTCTTTATCCACTGGTGATATGAAAGTCAAGAGGAGAGTAAAGCATGCTGAAAGAAAGGAATAAGTGTCAACATATATCAAGTGCATATCAAAAGATCCGATTTCAAGTCTGCTCTTTCATATACTGCACAAATTTGATCGTGTTACATACTTCCTCTGAGTTTTAGTACCCTTATCTATAAAATGGAGACAATATCTACCGCACAGTGTTACTGTGAAGATTATATAAAATAACCTATGCATAAAGCAGCTATAATAGGTATTTGATAAACATTAATTTGTTTCCCCTTAAGAATGAATTTTTTAAACAGCTTTTGGGACATTCAACCTGTATTATTAGTTATAGATATAACTTCTGGTCAAATCTTAAAGGCTCTTGATCCTTTATTGAGAGCTTACACAGCAGACGAAAAATGTCTGCTAATTCTCATGACAAACTGCTGTCTAATATGTTCTTCTTTTCTATATCTTGTTTTCCCACAATAAATATTTATTCTAATATTTCTAAATATTATCTAAATATTGCCTGGCATGGGCTAGATAAAAAAGAGAAAGGGAGAGAAGGAGAGGAGAAGAAAGGAGGGAGGAAGGGAATGTGGGTTGAATTATTTATAGTGTGTAGACTTATTGATGTTTTTAGGTGAATATCATCTAACCCTTGTATGTGAGTCTCTGGTAGTGTAATATGTAAAAATTATCCTTGCCCTTGCTTTTTTCTTTCCCACAGTTTCATATTGTTATTATTTATACCCCAACAAAATATATCAACCAGAGTAAAGAATGAAGGTCCAAGGCTCAGGAGTTGTTGTCTCAGCACCTGCTTTCAGAATATTCTAGGGCCACTTTTAGAAAAGCAATAGTTCTCAATTGGAAATTCTTTTAATTCTACTAGCACGGCCTTAATTTTGCTACATATTACTGATAAGTAAGCTAGCTGGAAATCTCAATGTTCACTTGATATTTAGTTCTGTAATATCCCTTGACATGCCTGAACAACAGTGCTGCTTGATTTCTGCTCTTTCCTCCCTCTCAGGATTTCAATGTTTGTGATTTTACTTATTAAGGCTGAATTCGGTTACTTTTTAATGCTACATCAATAATTATACAAATACCTTTCTAAATATCCAACATGTAGTATATATGCTATTTGCTTGATTCATTTACTCACTATTCCATTTATAATACTATGATGGAATATGATGGACAAAAATGCTTCTTAGTCTAAATTCAAGAAGAAAATTCGGTAGTAGGCAAAAAGCCCAATGTTCAGTTATAATTTCTTCACTGAAGAAAGGAAACACTAAAATTTATCCATTGAGTATAGTATTTATAAATAATCTGATGTAGTGGGGAAGTCTTAAGTTATCAATTAACTTGTTAGCTAAATGAAGATCAGTCCAAGAAAAATATTACTCAAAACAAATAACCTGATATGAAAACAATGGGGAAGAAGTTTCCTTCTAATTTCTAATGAAGTAATATTAAACCAGAGATTTCTAAAAATATTTTCCTTGGATCATCCCCTGTTGAGAAGGTAAAGAGAAAAAATTCTGTTGTCAAAAAATATGCCAAATGGTACAATTTCTCATCTTTAAGATTCAAAATGACTATGAGCAAATCAGGACTTAGAGATGTCCTACAGTTAAAACAAATAAACAAAACTGTTTGACTTTGTTTTTATTTCCTACACTTGACTACATTCTTTCCCTATAACAGTTTTTAGCATCCAACATTTGGAAATATTTCATTAAGCACATTACTCTCTTCTATAAGATGTCTTTGGATTTTAACAACACAAGGACATGTCTTGTGAGGAATTAAAAAATGATCACTATGATCTCAAACAGATCAAAACAAATATTTATAAATCTTAATACCCTTAGAGAAAAATGATATGACCTTCATTAGAGGTATTTGCTTATTATATCAGACATATTCTTAATCACTACTTCTAGAATACTACCTTGCACTTAGTAATCCTGCAATAATTACTTGTTTAGTGAAAAATCCTTATATGCAAAGACCATATGATCTTTATGTCTCACAAAGAAATACTAATTTTTCCAGCTTTTTCCAATTTAAGTCAGTAGAGATATTGAAAAAGGTATCTGGAATGAAGCAAAAATCAATTAAGAGTTTAGAAAAAGTATAGTAAATGTTGAAGACATATGATATTTATCTTAGTGACAACTTAATAATGTTCTTCACTACATGAGGAGTGAATATGTGATAAATATTGCAACCACATATTAACTAAAAACCTTTGTCAATTCTCTGCTCAACTTGATCTCTCTTCTTTGCAGTTTGTTCCATTCTTTTCACCTAAGGCACACTACCTGTATTATAGTTGTTGCAACTGAATGCAATCCAATACCCTGCAATTCCACAAACACTTTACAAGTGCTGCTATAGGTAGGGTGCTAAGGTAAGAAGTTGAAAACACAGAATCTAATCTCTGAAGAGGGAGAAAGACACATAAATGGAAGGCACTGTGACAGAGTGCTTAAGAGTTCAGACTATGGATGTGAATTTAAATTCTGGCTTTGATGCTTGCTAGATACACGATCTTGTACAAGTTACTTAACTCTGCCAGCATTAAGTTCCTCCTTCTGTAAATAAAGCTACTAATAAAGCCTACTTCACACAGAGTTTATGGGAAAGCTAAATGACTTAGCACTGTGCTATGCACATTGTATGCCCCAACAAATATTTGCAGTGTTCATTAAATGTTAAGTGACTAAAAACAATAGCACATGATAGTGCTGGAGTAGAGATATAAACAAATTTCTATGTAAGCTCAAATGAGGGACCAACTTATCCTGCCTGGAGGGTATGTGGTCAGGAAAAGTTTTTCAGAGTGTTTGCTAGGCCTTGGAGTGAGAGTCAACAGAGAGAGGTGGGAGGAGAGGGGAAGGACATCATAGATAGAGATAATGGCATGAGCAAAATCAGATAACCGGAAATGGCATGACACATTCAAGAAAAAGACAAGTCAGGTGGTGTGGTTTCAAAGTACCACAAGCTGGACGGCTGAGAACAACAGGAATTTATTATCTCATAAGACTTCAGGAAGCTAAAAGTGCAAAATCAAGGTGTCAGCAGCAAGGGTCACATTTCCTTTGAAACCTGTAGAGGAAACCTTCCTTACCTCTTCTCAATTTCTAGTGGTTTGCCTGCCATTGCTGGCATTGCTTGGTTTGTGGACGATTGGCTCCAGTATGGTGTGTTCACATGGTGTTCCCCCGTGTCTCTTCACATCATCTTCCCTCTGTGCATGGCTGTCTCTGTGTCCACATTTCCCCTTCTTATAAGGACTCATCATTACTGTTTCAGGCCCACTGAAATAGACCTCATTAAACTTGTGAGGACCCTATCTTCAAATAAGGTCACAATCGGAGGTATTGGGGGTTAGGAATCCAGAACATGTTTTGGGGCGCCACAATTCAACACACAAAAGGTGGTATTGCTTGAGTGTAGGGTCCACAGAGAAGGAGGACCAGGTAGCAAGCAGGCAGGAGTGATCAAAAAGGCTAGAAGAATAGAACTCTGTGATGCCATGGAGCCTGCACTTTATTTTGTAGAAAATAAAGAAACAATAATGGATTTTACCCTGAGAAGCAGTTTGGTCAGATCCATATTTTAGAAGATACCTTGGTGGGCAGTGTTGAGGATGAATTGGACCATGGGGAACCTGGAAAGAAGGCTCCTATGGCTGGGTATTACTACCATTCAGGAGAAATACGTGGTTCATCCTGGGGTAGAGTGCATGGCTAGAACAAGAAGGAACAGATGGAGGAGAGATCGGGGCAGCAGGGCGGACCAAGGTTGTGCATGCATCTATTTCCTCTGGAAAGAGGCCCTTGAGGGCAGAGATCCTGTCATACTCATTTTGAATGCCTTCACAACATGTGACTCCGTGCTTTGTGTCTTAGCTTGGCCTTGCATAACAAAATACCATAGGCTAGGTGGCTTAAACAACAGAAATTTATTTTCTCATAGTTCTTGAGGCTCAGAGTCCGAGATCAAAGTGCCAGCATGGTCTATGTCTGGTGAGGGCTCTCCCCTCGGGTGTAGATGCTCACCCTCTTGCTGTGTGCTCACATGACCTCTTCTCTGTGTGAGCAACTGAAGGGGGTGAGAGTGCTGGCTCTCTGGTGTCTCAGAAGGACACTAATCCCATCACTAGTCCCACTCTTATGATGTCATCTACCTCTAATGACCTCCCAAAGGCCCTGTCTCCAAAACCCATCATATTGGGGGTTAGGGATTTAACATATGAATCCTGAGAGGACAAAAACATTCAGTCTATAACACCTTGCACATGGTAAGGATGGAAAAAGTTTCACTGCATGAAAAGATGAAATAATTGGGATTTGTGTTGCCAGATTAAATAGAAGATGCCCTGTTAAATTTGAATTTCAGAGAAACAACAAATAACTTTTCAGTTTAAGTATGCATAATAACTAAAAATTTGTTATTTATCTGAAATTCAAATTTAACTAGGGATACTGTATTTTCATTGCTAAATCTGGCAACCCATAGATATATTCAAAAAGAAAAAGCATGTATTTCCTAATGCAACAAGACCTCTTTATATGTGGGACATGCAACATTTGGGACATATTTATACTAAAAAATTATTCATTGTTTATCTGAAACTGAAATTTAACTGGGCGTCCTGTATTTTTATTTGCTAAATCTGGCAACTCCAATTGGGATGTTTGGCTGATTGGTTGGATTGCAAGTAACAAAAAGTAATCAAGAAAATACAAGTAAAAAAAAGAAAGCATTCACTTTCACATGTGAATGAAAATCACAGGCCCTCTATTAAAGCCCCTTATGGCAGGGACTGTATCTTACTTACCTTCTTCCCTCAGTATCTATAAAAGCATTCAACAAATATCATTGAATAAGAGTTTATTGGAGTTCCAAAGGACTCTAAATTATGAGGCATTCTAATAGATATAAACGGAATGACATCACTACCTCAACTCCAACTTCTCAAGTTCTAGAAAGCTCCAGACCTGCATTCCTACTTAACCCAAAGAGTCCCAAAGGCTGGGGAGCTAACAGTGGAAGATACAAATCTTGAGCCCTTAGGCCCCGCCCTCCCCCACAGCCTGCCAGTCAGTGTTCTGGGCTAGGCCAGACACCTGCACAGGCCGTATGGTCTGCTTCTTGTCTACCCAACTCTCCACAGAGCCCGCTGCTCTGCTTTTGTCCTTGTCCATGCTCTGTCCCTGGTCTGTGGCCCTATGCTACAATGCTGTGCCAATTTTGCCGCCTACCTTGTGCACAAGAAAGAAACTCCTCCTGGGAAGGAGCCCTGTGGCTCCAGCTGGGGGTGGGCCTGTCGGAGCTGACACTGCACAATTGCTTTTCCTAAGTTTTCCCCAGGCTGAGTCTCTTCCTCCATGCCCATGCTGCGTTGTCACTTGACACATGTCCTACTTACCTTTAAGCCTCCAATATCCAGTCAGATCCTAATCCTGGAGCTTAACGCCTGTGATGAAATGTCTGTTTTGGACAAGATTCGAGTGGAAGCCTTGAAAAGGCCAACGGTAAACAAAAACCTTTCCTTGCCTGTTATCTACTTAAGTTATTCTGCTCTGTACTGAGATGTCCTACATTAAGATAGGTATGGATAAGGCTTTTGTGGCTTAAGGCCAAGCATTCAGGCCCATGAAAATCTCCTAAGTGACCTGGATGTCCCCTCTACCTACCTTCACACCTGTGAACAGACGGGAGAGGCATGTGGAGACAGGGAGTGACTTGCAATAACCCATATTGGGGCCATTCCATCATCCAGTTTCTTGCGTAATAGGTCTTCTTACTTCTCTATTCTAACATCTTTAAAGAACACAGTCTCTGAGTATCTGCCACACTGTAGGTTTTCAAATATCTCTTTCCCTATGAGCATTCTCTGACTAAAATACACTCAGCTTTTAAATGAGCGTAAGTTCCAAAATATCCCCAAACAGACAGTCTCCAAGGAGGACCCGACAGGGGTTCTTTTCAGTCTGTGTTTCTGGGAATTAATTTCTGAGTATAGCAATGTGACCCCCCAAATCAGATCATTGCCTCGACAAGCACATCAGATCGTCCACCAATGAAGACAATGAGCTGCATGCAAATATGGACAGCCTGGTGGTCACTAATGTCACACGACATATGTAGATAATATCTGTATCCTCTCTAAGTCCTCTAAGAGTAGAGTTTTCAAAATGAAATTATGAAAATATAAATAAATGTTCCTAATAGGTAATTTTAAAAAAATAGATTAAATTACTATGGGAACATAATGGATTTCCTTCCTTGAATTTGTTTGTTTAAATGGGCTATTCCTCAGACTAGAAATCTTAAGGCCAGCCCTCCCTAAAACCAGAATAGAGCTAATGACCTTTTGAGGGCTGGTCCCTCAGGAGCCCATGACACTTTTCTATTCTTATATTCAACTCTTTCAAGCTTGCTCCTTATCACTGAGCTATTTTTTTAATCTCATCAGAATGTTCCCAAATTGCCTCTGTTGGTAAATTATTCATATAAGGCAAAAGCTTTTAAATAGATTTGACAAGACAACTTCTTTAGCAAAGTCATTAAGATAAGAGACCTCAGCAGGGATGGAAGTTATTCAGATTAGACACAAAGCCTCACTGTGAGAGCCATGGTTTTTCTGTTCTCTTTCTCTCCCGTTTCTAACTCACAATTTTTTTTTTTTTTTTTTTGTATCTTTAACTAAATGTCATTCAGTATAACAAATCACCACTTTGCCACAAGTAATGTAGGTTTCTGGCAGTGTGCAAAACCATTTCACTCACAGTATTATAAAACATTCAACATGGAAATGTAGCCCGAGGAAAAAAATTCACTGGAAGTTTCTAGGTGATTTCAGAGACAGTGAATGTTAAAGACAACTTCTTTAGATTCTGGTAGTGGCAGTAATGAAAGAATTGGGTTAAGACTGGGTGCAGTATGTGTGTTTCCCCAAGATAAACACATGCATGGCATTCTCTAAAAGCACATATGTGCTTATTTGGAAAACATTTAGCAGCTGCAGAATTTTCGGGCTAACAAAAGATACATGTGTGAACTTCAGTGTCACTGGTTGATGACCTCAAAATCCACTCTCAGTCTGAACACAGTTTCTCCTGTGGGTGATGAAGTTTAAGGGGTGACCTGAGTAAGGAGAAAAACGGTATCAGCCAAATTATGATATTATTTAGCAAGCAGGACACAAAAAAGAACTTCAAAGTTTCCACCTGACTGTTCAGAGATTCCTCTCCATAAAAATTCAACTCCACAGGTAATTGCAGGCAATTTGCATGAAACGTGGTGTTAATGACTGGACAACGCTGAGTGCAGAACTTTACAGACTCCATTTTGTTTACTAAACTGGAAAATAATCCAGGTCATTCAGAAAATACCTTATGACTCATCTATTAATTGCATTGTTATCATGTCTTGAGTATTTCAACTTGTCAAAAATTGTTAGGGAAGGCTGGGCGCAGTGGCTCACGCCTATAATCCTAGCACTCTGGGAGGCTGAGGCAGGTAGATCACTCAAGGTCAGGAGTTCGAAAGCAGCCTGAGCAAGAGTGAGACCCCCATCTCTACTAAACATAGAAAGAAATTAATTGGCTAACTAAAAATATATAGAAAAAAATTAGCCAGGCATGGTGGCGCATGCCCGTAGTCCCAGCTACTTGGGAGGCTGAGGCAGGAGGATCGCTTGAGCCCAGGAGTTTGAGGTTGCTGTGGGCTAGGCTGATGACACAGCACTCTAGCCAGGGCAACAGAGTGAGACTCTGTCTCGAAAAAAAAAAAAAAAAATTGTCAGGGAAGAAATGGCTGTGGCACTCCAGCTATTTCCCTTATGAAAGGAAAAGACTCGGTGTGTGGAAAGCTAAGGCTTAGCTTGGCAATGCCCCCTGGGTCCCACGTTCTCCTGTCCCCGTGAGGCCCTGTGCTGTGGGCCAGCACTGCAGAGCCAGGTGGGGCAGAACACAATGGGAAGGGCGAGACAAAGGAGCAGCCCGTGCTGACAGCCCACGTCCCTCTGTGGACAAGCGAGCGCTCTTTTCTTTGTTTGTGTGTCATTGTCTGCTGAAGGTAACCATTACAACTCTGGAAAGATGGCAAGACCCTATATTTCCTTCAGACATTTTTCTTGGAAAAAATTTAGGTGCCTTTTTACCTAAAGGTCACAAAGAGTCGGTCTAAAAGCTAAACATAACCTCAGATAGGTTTTCTTGGGCTCACAAAATTATTTGTTTTATTAACAGTCTGTATTAATTGTAAGCTTTAAAAATGATAAGATTCCGGTGGGGGTGTTGAGAATGGGAGGCTGTGCATGTGTGGGGCAGGGAGTGCATGGGAAATCTCTGTGCCTTCTGCCAATTTTGGCATGAACCTTAAACTGCTCTAAAAATAAAGTCTAATTAAAAATGGTGAGATTTCGTGTATATGCATCTCTATCTGGCTCTGTTTGACTACCTGGAGGTCAGAGCACCATTTGGAGCTAAGCTGTTGCTCTCCCCTTTGCAGCTAGTCAACCAGTTTGCCAAAGCCTTGCTCCGGCCTGCAAGCTCCCCTCCATGCTCCGCCAGCCCGGGGCTGTGGAGATACTTGACTTTCCAACTCTCTGCTCTAGCCCAGCTCACTAATTTAATTTTTTTGGTGTTCTGGTATATGTATACATTATTGAAGGATTAAATCAAGCTAATTAATGTATCTATCGCCTCACATACTACTTGTTTTGTGGTGTGAATATTTAAAATCTACTCTTTGCAACTTTAAAATATACATTACATTATTATTAACTATAGTCACCATGCAGTACAAGAGATCTCAAAAATTTATTCCTCCTGCCTAACTGAAACTTTTGTACCCTTTGACCAACATGTCCCCTATGCCTCTCCCTTCGGGTCCTAATAACCACCATTCTATTCTATGTTTCTATGAGTTAGACAGTTTCAGATTCCACATATGAGGAGGTCATGCATTACTTGTTCTACTTCTATGTTTTGATATCCCACTTGGTTATGATTTTCAGACGCTTATTACAATGACACAGTGAAATTACAATAGCCATTACTATGAAATACGCCTTTTTAAATTTTTTTTTTCGTAGAGACGGAGTCTTGCTCTATTGCCCAGGCTAGGCTTGAACACCTGGCCTCAAGTGATCCTCCCAACTCAGCCTCCCAAAGTGCTGGGATAACAGGCATGAGCCACCACAGTCAGCCTGAAATACACTTTTTGCAATGAACAAACTTAAAGGATTATTATCATATATCAAATGTAGGATGGAAAATAAACTTCAATATTGGTAACATTTATTGATGTGATTTGTGAAGGTTTTCACAATATTTTTAAGCAATGCAATATGTTGACTAAAGGCAGATTTGGGGGCAATGTAGGGAGGAGAATGCAGCAGCCTAATTATATTACTTAGTTAGCAAGACTCAAAAGAAAATCAAGAACTTCAATGCTTCTACCCAGCTGTTCAGAGCTTCCTCTTCATGTATAATTAAAAGTGTGTTCATTAGAATTTGAAAAATATAGAAGCTAATTTTAGGTTTGAATCCAAATTGCTTCTGGTCAATAGGATAGATCATGCTTTTGTCACACTTTTGGACATGCCCCTGTTAACATGGAATATTAAACCAAATGATCTGAAAAGTCTATGACTCTTTGATTGTTGGAGTCTGATTAAAATTTTATTAAGGCAACTGTAGTTGGTAGATGTAGACCATTGTTTTCAATTGGCATTAAGAGATTCTTCCTAAAGCCACGAGGCTTCAACATCCCCAGTTGCATTTGCACAATTCCACTTTTCAGAGCCTGCAGTAATCACCAACAGGAGTTTAATCTTGAGTACTGCCTGGCCTCTGATTCCAAGCAAATCAGTAATCACTGAATCCTTCGAACTCTGGGAAGCTTCATTCTGCCTTTATTTCTAGATTGGGGTGGTCGTTCACAATGGGTACCCAACAGATAGTACCAAGACTCGAAGGCTATCAAAACTCAAACTCAACAATCCACATTATACAGGTGTCTTCAACTCTCCTATGTGACATAATCCCAAACTGTCAGGGACAAAGTCTAAGCACTAAAATGTGGCCACACAAAAGTTTTACTACCTGTCTCCTCTTGTCAAGTCCTGAGATCACACCTCCTCCTCACATGTGTTGTTACTGAAGGATCGCAGAATGCAGAGGCTCAATGGGATACAAGGGATTGAGAGAGAGCTGGGAGGTTGGCATTTAGGCACAGACTTCACAATAAGTTCTGACCCTCATCTATGATTTCTACTTCCCTGCTCTGATCAGCACACCCATATACACAGAAGCCCACCTTTCTATTAACTCACTGTGTAGGTACGTTTTGCATTGCTGTAAAGGAAATACCTGAGGCTGAGTAATTTATAAAGAAAAGAGGTTTTTTTTTTACTCTTGTACAGTTCTGCAGACTAGACAAGAAGCATCACACCAGCATCTGCTTCTGGTGAGGGATTCAGGGAGCTTCCAATCAAGGCAGAGGGTGAAGGGGGAGCAGACATGTTGCATGGCAAAAGAGGGAGAGGGTGGGGGGGAGAGAGAGAGAGAGAGAGAGAGAGAGAGAGAGGTGGTACCTGGCTCTTTGAAACACCAGCTCTCATGTGAACTGAAAGGCAGGAACTTATTACTTTGGGGAGGGCACCAAGCTACTCACAAGGAATATGTCCCCTGACCCAAACGCCTCCCACAAGGCTCCACCTCTGACACTAGGGATTAAATTTCAACATAAGATTTCGAGGAGCCAAACATCCAAACTATATCATTCAGAATCCAAACTTCTGCTTTGAAAATCCTGAAAGTACAATGCCCCAGAATTCTGTAATTGAAATACCACAGTTTTCTCATTTATAAAATGAAGAGATTGGGCTGAACTCCAAAGACAAAAGACAAAAGTTCTAAGATCTTGTGAGTTATTAGTTCCTTAGCAAAATCCCACGAATTCAGAACTATCATACGTTGACATTGTAGAGAAGAAAGATGCTGCTGTGTAGATAATATTCATATTAAGAATGGCTATAGTTTCTATTATTTTGACGGTGGGTTTCAGAGATTATAGTATCTTTTCAGGTCAGCTCAAAAAACATTTCTTTAGCCTTGTTAGATATTAGGGGCACCAATATACAACCAACCATTCCACAGACATTTGAAAAAAAATAACATTTGAATTGATAGATAAATGTTGCATCTAGGCAGAAAAAACAGCAAATGCAAAGACCCTATGACTTAAGTTTGGCTTGTTGGAAGAAGTTGAAGAACTTCATAAAGAAGGACAGTATTTGCAGAGGAGCATAGTGGGAACTAAGACGCAGCAGGATGCCAGTGTCAGATTATATGGCCTAGGGAAAGACTTTACATGTCCTTGTGGGACTTGTACTTTATTCTAAGTGCTGCTGGAGAAGCAGGGAAGGGCAGCACCTAACCCCACTAGAGCGATGGGGAATGTAACCTGCATGAACTGCAAAAGTCATGGCTCAGCCGAGTCTTAAAGAAGTAACATGTTTTCACAGAAGAAAGAGAGTAGGAAAAAAAGATTGGAAAAAAAAAAAGAAAAGTAGGAAAAAGAAGAAGGCTGTTGAGGTGGAGGAATCAGCCTGACCAAAGGCATGGAATATTCAATAAATATTTGTGGATTGAGTATCCAACCTCACTGACAATTTTCTACTCATTTCTGCCAAGGGAATTACTGGGGTTTTCACCAAGTCAGGTAGATTAAGCAAACTTCTTATAGGCATTGATAATTGCTGCTTAGAATTCGTGGTGAAACAGCATTCCAAGGGCCCGTCACCTCCCTTATTTCTGGCCTATAAAATTAACAAGGCATCCGATTTGCTAAGATGACTTGTCTTGCTTGAGTAATGCATTATTACCTTACCTGAAGCGCAAGGCAACTTCCTTAGGGAAGAAAATTTCACAGGAAATAATAACTTACATATAAAAAGTGCTTTATAGTTTTCAAAACGCTCTTACATACATAATGTTTTATCCCCACAGCAACTCTGTGAGTTAGGAAAAGTAGATATTATCATTTTCATTTTGTTTTTATGAAAACTGAGGCTCAGAGAGGTTACACAGCTAATACAGTGGAGCCAGAATTCAAACCGAGGCCTTTGACTCCCACGGTTTTGTCATCAGTGGTTTCCATAAAAATTTTAGGAAATACAAATGCATCATAATTTTATTAAGTAGAAGAAGGGCCATGAATTTGCTCTAAGTGAATCTTTTGTGTAAAAGATCTGCATCTGTTCTTTCATTCCTTCACTGAGCAAGTATCAATTCCAGTGCCTACTATGCACCAGACATTTTTCTAGTCACCAGGGATATATTATAATAAAACAAGCAAAAATAACTGACCTTGTGTTGCTAACACTCTAGTGGGAGATAGACAATAATCAAGTCAATTACAGGGGATGGTCATACGTGTTACAGGGAAGGGAGATGGGAGCAGATTGGAGCGGCAAAATGGGTGCGTGTGGTGTAAATAGGAAGGTCAGGAAAGGCATCTCTGAGATGATGGCACATGAGCAAAGGTCTGGGGAAGGCAATGCAGCTAAGTGGGTAGCGGGGCAAGAGCATGCCACGCAGATAGAGCAGTAATTGCCAATTCCAGCCAGGTGGTAGGATGCCCCACTTACTGAAGCAACAGCAAGGGGTTCCACGTGGCTGAGCAGAGGCAGGTTTGGGAGGAGATGCAGTTAGAGTTGATGTGTGTCTTGGGGGTGTGGAAGCCATCAGAGGGTTTTAAGCAGAAGATTGACATCACCTGCCTTACTTTCTAGAGGAGCTGTTCTGGGTGCTATGGGAAGAACAGATTATATGGAGGAGGTGGTAATGATGGAGGTAGCAAGACTAATATAGAAATTGTTCCAATAATCGAGGCAAGAGTGACATGGCTGAGTCCATGGTAGCAGCTGAGGAGGTGAGAAGTGGTTGGATTCAGAATATATTTTGAGAGTGACGCCAAAACGACACGCTGACGGATCAAATGCAGGGTGTGTGAAGCAGATATTTTTGTCACGTCCTCGCTATGCGCAGGAGCGTGAGCGATGGGCTGCCACGATGCCGCTGGCAGATGTGGCTCCCGCCTCTGTTGAGTTCACGGCCTTGTGTGTCCTTGTGACTGGTCACCTCCCAATGTGGCAAATGGATCAGATGGGTCAAAATGACTTCATTTGTTTCCGCATTTCCCCGTTACCGTGATTCTGATCACCCATCAGGTCAGGTCTCAGCAAGTCAGTCACTTCCACTGGGCCTCCATTTGTTCATGGGTGGTTGACAAAACAAACAAACTAAGGTCCCCTTTAGCTATGATATTCTAAGAGTCTATGTATCTAAAAAATAAAAAAGCAGGAGAAGGGCTGTTTTTCGTTACCTTTTATGGGAAGAGACTGCGGATTTTAGGGAACATAGGATCTCTCTAGGAAGAGGACACGAGGAGGCCTCCCCCAAATCTAGCCCTCCCCTAAAAGTGTGTCCCTGCACACACATCTGTCACCAGCTCTCTGAGCTGTGGTCAACAACCTGCTAACACACTGCTTCCAACCTGCCCAAAAATGAGACCCAAAGGAGCCCTAACTTGGTGGGAAATCCCTCACTGCTTTCTCAGGATGCCAGGAGAGCAGTGAAGCAAAATGCTTGGCTCGCTGTTCAGCAGCGTGAGCTTCAAGGGCCGGGTTTACAGCCCAGCCCTGAACTTGGCCTCTGTGTGCTCCAGCTTGATCTCTCCAAGATAGTGAAAGGCCTTGTTTATGTCTCATTGTCTCAATATTTACCTTTGCTACTAGTTTTCTCATCAGTAGAGAAAACTACTGTAGGGGAGAATTCTCCCTCCTGCTCTGCATGTTTGAGTCTACTAAACAAACTGACAACAGGCAGATTAACAGGAGAAAAGGCGTACAAATTTGTTAACAAGCATCAGCACAGGAGCCGTACACAATATGTGACTCAAGGGCCAGATGGTGGAGGCTTAAATACCCTTTCCAAAGGGGGGAGGGGAGGGCGGGTAGGCAATTGTGAGGGTAGTAAATGATTTTCAGGGAAAACGAATGAGCTCAAAGAACAAATAATGAATGGCCTGGTACAATATTCCCCTGAGCTCTGTGGGAGGGGTGGGAAGGTGAAGGGAGAACTTCACTCTGAACAAAGGTGGTCTTATTATGCAGACAACGTCTCCCAGGTAATCTCAGGCGCTGCCCTCAGAAGAATAGATAAAACTGTCTGGGCCTGAGATTCCTAGGAAGGAGGGGCCTTCAGACAATTTTGTGTGTGTGTGTGTGTGTGTATGTATTTTTTTTTGGAAAGAACTTTCTTTAATCAGATAAGGAAATTCCACAGAGAACCCCTCCCTGCATTTGGTAGGGGGTGGGGAAGGTCGCAAAGTCCTTAGTTCTAAAGAAGCTTCTATGTCTTTGCAATTTCTTTTAATTCAAAATGTTCAGCATGCCAAAGCAAGCTGCTTTTGAGTGTCATTCTCTACACCATGTTAGGGCTCAAAAGGCAATACCCCAAAGTAAAAGCCTCAGAAGCAGTTTCAGAAGCAAAGTTTCTTTCCAATCTTCTCCTGCCTTCCTGTCTCTCAGCCTCATTCTCCCTTAAAGCAAGCCATAGAAACTAGAATCCCTCTTCCCCAAGGCAGGTCATAGAAATAAGAACCCCCTTTTTTCCCAAAGCCAGCCATAAAACCTGAAAATATTACTCTAACTCTTCCCTGTCTTTCTGTGTAAGAATTAGCCATAAAGAAATTCTACCTCATTTGATTATAGGTAATAACATTCTCATTCCAGAGAGGGTCCTGCCCTATACCGGGAAGGAAAGAATGGTGCACAGAGAGGCCAAAAAGAATCTTAACAGACAAACCTTGCTGGGTCTTCCTCTGTCCAGCCTGTTGCTGTCAGATCATACCCTTTTTGTCCAATCCTATGTCTACATGACTGTCTATGCTTCATTGAGCCTAAGCATAAAAATGGGTAGTTCACCTTGGGTCTTTGGGCCTTCATTCTGAAAGCTCCTGTGTCACATGAAACTACAATTAAGTACATTTGTTGTGCTTTTCTCTTGTTAACCTGTCTTTGTTTTGGGGGGGGGGGTGGTCCTGAGACTTACAATGGGGAGGAAAGGGATCGCACCCTTTCTGCCACCACAGTCCAAACATTACATAGACTTTAGATAGCAGCCGAACCACCACGTTCATTCTCCCCACCTTCACAGAAGTCCAGCTGGAGGAACAGGAGCAGAACAACCACCCAGGCTGAGCTCAGAATAAGGCAGTGGCTCAGTCATGTCCAAAACCATTTGGCTCCTGTGCAGATCGGGGCTCTGCTGGCAGAGACACACAGGAGCTGGCAGGTTTCCCTCTGTTCCCCCACTGTTCTCTTCCCACTTTTCACAGCCGTGCTCCTGTCTCTTGCTCAGGCTCCTGCCTTCCCCTTCCGGGTTAATGGATGACGCCTCTTCCCTGTATCTCTAACCTCAGCTAACCCTCTGGGTGAGTGTAGCTTTTCTTTATTCTGCCCAGTGAATTCATCAGAGTTTTCTGATTAAAAAAAGAAAATGCTAGAACTGCTCTTTTTATACTACTTTGGTCTTAAGTTGAGCCCTTCCTCCACCTGGACTAATCAACAAAACCTGGAAAAGAAGCCTCACTTAAAAATAAATTGTGCTTCAGCAAAGTTCTGCATACAGAGTCCCATGATACAACTCCTTTTTGCTTCCAGGAAGATTCTTTTCTATGGGAAAAATCTGTCTCAAGGCACGCTGAATCCCTGGACCAACAGCAGGCTTGGTGCTATTGCACCCTGGCCCATTATGTCTCCAGAAACAGTGTTCTTTATCCCTGCCTGGTTTCTCTTCTTATGTTTAGCTGTCTGGGAGTATTTCTCCTCTACTCTTTCCTCTCTCCTACAGCTTCATAATTGTTTTGAACTTCTCCATCTGAAGGTTCTGCGCTTAAGGTGTGTCCATTGTCAGATGCAGGCTCATGGTTACTTGCTATACCCTCCTGTGTATCTGCCAGTGGCTGGGAGGTTTCTGCTGAATATGCTTATAAATGTTTGTTTGTATGTGGGAGGAGGCTGTTATTATTTTTAAAGCAAAAGTCTTCTATAGCACTGTGCAGCCCTTGCCAGGGGAAGTCACAATCTGGCTGCCTCTCTACCAGAAAAGACTCTATCCCGTCATTCCTTGAGCCGTGGCCAGGGCCAGCATGTGGCACTGGCCTGGGGCCAAGAGGACTCTGCTACTGGCACTGGCAAGTAGGTGGTGACAGGCTGAAGGGGCTCAGAATCCTCTCCCCACACTTTCTCAGGGAAGCTAGTCCAAATTCATTTCCCTGGTTCATACATTTCATTATAGTCAAAGCCAGCAAGCACCACATAAAATGGAGATTTTTAAATACACTTAAAACTGCAGTATTGTTTTCTCATGATTGCACTCAGTAAATTACGGAGGAGGAAAGGTGCTGGGACTTTGCCTGGGCACAGAAACGTGTAGTTTGCCTTTGGGATTAGGAAATAAAATGAATGCTGGTAATCTGGCCTCCAGGTGGAGATGAGGAGAGCGAGAAGGTGTTACAGGGTTCTTGGCCAAATAGTGGTTCTGACTTGCCAGGATCTTGCCGGAGTAATTCCGACTTCCCTGGGAAGGTCCAGCATCCAAATGGCACCAGCCAGATGTAAGGAAACCCTGCAGCCTGCCTGCAGCCCCTCCCCTGGCTGGGAACTGGAATGGCGAGTCCACCTGGCTGTGTAAAAACAAAGAGGTCCTTCTCTCTGCTAGCTTTATGGGTTGGCAGCTCCGGAAAGCCTTCCTTTGATCTTGAGCTTTGAAGGGATCAAACAAGCTGCTTTAATGGGCGGGAATGTGGCTCTGAAAATCCTACCTTTTGTCAGTAAAGCATTTCTCTTTTTCCTCCTGGGGCAGGTGCAATGGAGAATGGAGTCTGCTTTCCAGGCCCTGAGCCAGATGTTCCTTCTTGCAACAAGTAGAACAAAGGAGTGAAAGTGAGATCAGGGCAGCCACTGACAAGGCCTTGTCCACAAATGAGTGTTGCCGGGTTTGGGAGTTAGTTCTTGATGTGTTCCTTCCTGAAACCTGCTTTAACTACACTGCATTTTACAAAGGCCAGAAATCAGCTGCTTTGGTGTTAACTGTGCTGATCATGACTTCTCAAGCTTTTAGATTTTGTTTGGAAGAGGGCTCACCTTTAAGCAATGGGATTTGGGCTAACATCCTTTGATTTATGAGACATGCTTCTCAACCCTTTCAGCCTAGGATCCCAGACTCCCCTCGAATGCCAAAACAGCATTAAATAACCACTTTTATTCCCTTAGCCTATGCTGCTACTATGACAGCAGAAACAGAAAAAGAAAAATTAGATCATGTGTTTGTTTCCTGAGGACCATTCCAACATGAATCTAAGGATTTGCTGTTAAAATTTCACATCAGATAAACAAGACATTTCTCCATTTTACCTGCAATAAGTAAATTCAGCATATCCTCTAATTCCGGGATAAGCTGAATACTGTTTCCTTATAAATATTTTCTAGAAATTGCCTTAAATGCCTTTAGGGAAGTGATATCAGTGATTATGCCTCCAAAGGATTCTGTAACTGATCAAGCTGGTGGCTAAAGTTTTCTTGGTGATCCTACATTTCATTAAGCATCCTTTGGAACCAGGCCTCTCAGGGTAGGTCCTGCAAACCCTAGACCTAGGATATGCTCCTTGAAGAGAGTACTCCGTGGCCAAAGAAATTAGGGAAACATTTGAAAGCTGCAGTTTTATCTTGAAATTCTCACTGTGCATTAAATTTGTTGAATATCATTTAACCCATGTTTTCCTAAATTATTTGGCTGGGGGAAATGTTTTGTCACATAATAATTAATACCTCATAGAACTAATCCTTGGGGGAACACTGAGCTATTTCTCCTTAGAACATAATCATAAAATCTACCTGGAGTACTTTCCTAACGGAGTCGCGGGCCCATCCTTAGGGAATCTGACTTAGGAGATTAGAAGTGGGAATCTGATGTTTAACAAGGACTCCAGGTGATTCTTATAATGAGGCAAGTTTGAGAAATTCTGCCTTTCTACATACCTTCCCTCTCCAGTCTCTACCTGCCTCCCCCTGCATGTACAAACACACAAATATATATTAGCTATGAAAGCACACCATAAAATATACAAATCCCTGAAGGTCATAGAGATAATTTCTTCTAGGAAAAAGAAGGCAGAGATAATGTAGGCAAGTTGAAGCGTACAAAGGTTGAAGCATTTATAGTCTACCTTTTTATTGCCAGGCCTCCGAGAATAAGGAGCACAGGAGCCTAAGAGAGTACAGGGCAAGTGGGCTACACTAGTTGCCCAGGTGGTGGCACAGGACGGTGGTGGCACAGGACAATGGTGAGCTTACAGACCTAGAATGGGGCCACGTGGGGTTGTGATCCCTACTTTACTGCTCTGTGTTTTCCAAGCCCCAACGTCCTCATCTGTAAAACCAGAAATGATAAAAAGCAATAGTAGTTTCCTTGAATAAGGTATTATAGAGGATTAAATTAGACAACACAAGTAAGTTGCTTAGTATAACACCCAATATGTTGAACTAAACAATTTACTTGATAAATATTAGCTATTATTTCTCAAAGAAGATTTTAAGAGGTATGTAAACATATGAAAGAAGGGGAAAAGAGAGAGTGGAAAGAGCTTGTCCTTGGATACCTGGAAAAATCACCCCAGCAGAAGTCTCTTCGGAGTAAAACACAAAATAGGACATGGTGAGCCTGCTTTTCACCTTGTCTCTGTTGTTCTCTGCAGCTCCCAGACTCTTGCAGTTGGAGTAGGTTAGCATTTCCGGGTGCCTTCTCTGTTCCTTATGCTTTTAAATCTTGCAAGGTCCAGGCCACCAGCACCCAGAACTTACCTCTGCTGCCTCAGCAAACAAACACAAGGCAGCACAAAAAGGGTTACGGCCATGTTTCTAAACAAATAAGAACTGCCAAGGCTTGGTGCTGATATGAAATTATAATCAATGCATTCATGGATTGGTAGTATTTATCATGTTGTTAGCATTGTAAATTTGTGCCATTGTAGATAGGAGTCACACAGCTTGGGGCCCTGTACCTTCACCTATTGTTTTCCCTGTGTTATGATAAATTTCCAGCAACACTTGATTAAAACTGCCAATTTGTTGGGAATAAAGAGAATCTCTCGACACCACCAGGACTAATTACGTTGTCCTTGCCAAAGGGGCAGTTGAATAATTGCATGCGATTATTGTACAGGCATGGCGCTTTTCACGTCAGCAGCAAAGCGATGAAGATTGATTCCCTTTAATTAATCATTCAAAAATAGCCCCCTTGTATCATTCCCCAAATAGGAGGGAGCATGTTCCTACATCTTTCTTCCCCAAGTCGCCTGGATGCAATTGTTCCCTGATGAGATATCAAAATGTGTGTGCCTGTCCGAGATAGGAGGACCTTCTCTGTAATTGATTGTGGATCCTATTCTCATGCTTCTTTATCCCCAGCTCGGAACTCTTTGTAATCTTAACAGCCTGGAGCACATTTACAAAGCTTTCATTAACTGGACTCTGGCTTCTCATTAGGAAAGGAGGCAACAACTTTTATCTGATCCAATATAGGTTTTATTTTGCATTTCTACTAACATGATATATTGGGCCTAAGTATTCTTAATGTTTGCTTTGGAGGACTGGAAGTTCTATAGGACAATCCCTTATTTGAAGGCATTGATATACACTATTATATATTATTTGCATTGCTTTTTTTTTCTTGCTTTTCCAGCAATCTCCAAATTCAGCCTTGTTTATGTTTTAAAAACACTATGTCTACTTTCTCAACTCAACCCTTTAAATTTTAAGAGACATGAAATCGGTGTCTTAAAATGTTGCTTGTTTTTTTCATATACTGTTATCATTAACATGACTGTTAACAGGCTTTGCACTGGAAAATTTAATCAGCAATATTTGTTGGTGGTTTTCTACAAAAGAGTTGTGCTTGACGCTTTGGAGAAACGCTGGGGAATTTGAGTTACGATGCTTTCTGATGGGGAAGCCGAAATGTGACGTAGGAAATATCCACTTTTAGCACATCTGTGCTTTTCACACCTGGCTCTCACCATCTCATCTCATTTCTCTTTCATTTTTAGTAAAGGCTATATTAATAAATTTTATGTAATCTTATTTTCAACTTCTTAAGTCACTAGAGGAATAGAGTAAGTGCCCATCTTAGCATATACATCTCCTTCGCTTTTGCTCTGCACCTTCCTCCCCGAAGGGCCTTCTCCTTTCCATGTCCTCTCTGCCCAGCCCTACTGCATGGACCAAGCCCTCCCCTGGCATCTTTCCAGGATCAGTGCATCAAGCAGAGACAATGAATTAAGAGAGAGAGAGAGATTACGTGAGGATCACACCGGGCTTTGTTTTGTGTATACCTGAATATCCAACACACAATTATTTTTGTTTCTTTATGTTTAACAATGCATAATTTCAGAGTTTCAGAGTTAAGTGGCTGGATATCTGCTTGTGGGGGTTGCCTGTTTAGTATATTATGGAAACATGGAGCTCAATAGTATCTCAAGGAGCATACATTTCAACACGTTGGGTTTAGAGATGAGAAAACTCAGGTTCCAGAAGACGAAGTGATACTTTCTGTGAACGTTCAACAGGGCATTATAAAAGGAGGGAAACAGAATGGTGGATGAGCCAAAACTCAACTTAGGATAAACACTAAGTCTCTGGAGCCAGCCCTGTATTAAATCACTGACTCTGGCACTAATGTTTATCCCCTTGAACCTCGGTTTTTATAGCAGACATACAGAGGTGACAACATCTTCTTACAGAGTTGTAAGAATAAGAAATCATACAGGTAATGCAATGGACACCAAATAGATCCTTATGAAAAGAAAATGAAAATGACAATGGTGGTGCCAAAGTGATGTAACAGAGGTAAAGTTCTGAAAAAGGGCAATGAAATATGTCATGAGTTGTTTCTTTAAACCCCTCTTCCCTCTTTGGGAATTAAAACCTGCCTTCCTTCCTGAGGACAGTGATTGAAGGGGCAGAAAAATGTTCTTTGCTGTTTATTCTCTATTATTTTAAACCACAGGAGATGGCACAGCAGAATTGTCTGGACAAGGGTCACAAGGCCGTCATCATTGGAGATAAGATTGTGATGACCTGAGGCGGAAAACACCACTTTTAGTTTAGCAACAATAGCCCAAAGCCAGGACACATGGCGCTGGTCAAGGCCTGAGCCCCACTGCTGAAGCCCTCCTTTGAAAAGCCCTATTTTCCTGCCTGAAGACAGGACAGTGGTCTTTGAGATGCTAGTGTTCCACCCTCATTTGCCAGCAAATTAATAAATTTCTCTTTCCTTTTTCCTCAAACCACTTGTTCTTGTTCTTTGTTCTCACTGACTCGGCCTCAGGGACAAGTACCAAACTTTCAGGAATAGTGAGGTGTCTGCACCATGTTTTCTAGACCTTGATGTATTAAGTTATGAAAAACAATTTCAGTTTGCTCATCAAGTAATCTTCATTTTCCTCCTAAGAGTTTGTTTTTACTGTATGGTCAATCATGAATAAAATAATCTAAGAAAAAATATCACCTGTGGCTCTCTAACCTTCTCCCTCATCATGCTTTTTCCTCTCTCTTCCCACTTTTAGATGCAGAGAGCAGACTGGGATGAGAAGACATATATGTGATGGGTAACTGGAAGTGGCAAATGCAAGTTCTTGCAGCTCTAGACTCATGGGTAGATGGATAGATGACTGAGACATCACTGAAGAAACTCCTAGAAGGAAGCTCTGTTGCCCTGTTCCATTTTGGAGAAACTTGGCAGTGACAGCCAGATGGCTGTAAACGATGGGTCTTCCCTCTGGAACCTACTCCCTTAGGTGGGTTTTAGCTTCACCATGTGTCTTCAACCACTACTAACTTCTGCATAAGCTGGGATCCCTCTCTTGACAGATGTTTCTTACTTTGTACTATATATTAGTGATTCTCAAATTTTAACCTGCATCACTTGGAGACCTTGTTAAAATTCAGATTTTGATTCCATCATTCTGAGGCAGGGCCCAAGGTTCTGCATCTCTAATGAACTTTGAAGGGACTCCAATGCTGCTGATCTGTGTACCCTGATATGAGCGGCAAGGGTATAGATCATTGTCCTCTGGGCACTGCCACAATATCCAATTTAAATCTCACTCTCAGAACAGTTTTGGCTAATATGATCCCTGCATCTTTTTAGTTGGTTTACAAGAGTAAACATACATTCTCATATCAAATATATATACATATATATCTAAAAATGATATGTTTATAATACCAATGTCCTCTATTTTCTTTCTCACATAATGGTCCATACTCATAAGCACCAGCATATGGGAGGGGTAAGGGAGATGTGGTTCATAAGACAGTGAAAATTTTCTCCCAAACCCTCCTCTACCCTTCACAGTAATCGCTTCTATCACATTATTGCTACGGTTTCTCTCACTCCTGATCCAGTGCCTTCTCACTGTTGCCCATCTGCCCTGGGCCCAAGCCCCAAGATAAGTTATGTTTACCCACCAGCCACTTGTGCCTGGCCTTACTGTCTTAGAGTTGGCATGAGAACAAAATAGATTAGTGGATGCAACATGCTTGGAACAGTGCCTGGCAAAGACACAGTTAAAAAAAAAAAGCAGTCAATTGTTGCAATTATTGTTGCTGTTGTTCCTACTGCGTCACTACCCATTCTTTAAAATGGAATGAGAGCTTCCCCTGGGCAATAGCAGAATAGTGGATTTTTGTAAGGTGGTAAAAAGGAAACCAAGCAATAAGGGAAAAAAAGACTGGTTACCATCAGGTTACTTCAGGTTGCTTTTTTGTAAGGGTTAGAGAAGAGGGAATTCCTTATTATGTTTACTCAGGTAGACTTGGAGTCACCTGTTTTCCAGAAAAACTGGTCTATTTTAGGATCTATCTATGTCCTTAAAGCTTCACTTTGAGTATGAAGCATTTAGCATGAGTGACTCCATTTTGGTTTGGTCTGGTCTGTTGGGGTCTAGTGCAGGAGCTCGGTCCAGAACAATGGCTTCCATAATTTTTGTGTAAGACTAGCAACACATATGCAGATATTACTGGATATAGGAACTTCACTTTTGCTACACAAAATGAAGGTCACCAAGAGAAAACTTACTTTTTCAACAAATCATTGAGCACAAGCCCTGTACTTAACACTGGGTTTATAAACATTGCTAACAAAAAGCCTCCCTATGAAGACTTTATAATCTTGTTGGGAAGACAAGTATTTTCTCATCTAAGCAAAAGCAGAGTGAAATAAGTGTTGTGAGAGTGTGAAGTGGGGAATGACTCATACTGACTTGGGCAAGTGGGGACAGCCTTGAAGGAAGGGATGACAACTGGAGAGGAGTAGAATGTTGGTAGATAGCAATGGGGTGCTCCAGGTTGAGGGACTATCACCAGCAGAAGACCGGGGACATGGAAGTGCAGGGATTATTAAAGAACTGCAACAAGGGACAGATACCTGAGGGTTGGCAGTGATTGTGGCAGGTGGACAGACAAGCTAGGTGAGACCAGATGATGGTGAAGGAGCTCGGGAAGTTTCACGCCAAAATATGACTCCTTGATAGAATATTTTGAATGAAAGGTCCTTGGAGATCAACAGGCCATTTGATGGGGCTTTGCCTCTATTTGCATAACCAGACAGATGCATAAGACCAATTGACTTCCTTTCCCTTTGTTATCTCACTCTATTGCAGGAAAGAAAATCAAGAATGCAGTCATACTTGGCCCAAGTCATTTTAAAGATACATCTTACCTGTCTCTTAAGGTGAATTTAATTTGCAAAGAGAATCATTTATAAGTCAATCTGCTTCCTCCACCCATCCTTCCTCCCTAGCAACCATTTATTGCCCTAAACAGAATTATCCATATTCCTCATCCCTCTCTCTCCTCTAAAAGGAGGTATGAAAATATCTGGATCCCATCAGGATATTGGGTAATCACTCTGTGATTTTCCCCACGTGCACAGTAAATAAACCTCTTTCTTTTATTAATCTGCCTCAAAACTAATCTGCTTGATTTTCGAAACTCCTTGTATTAGTCTGCTCAGGCAGTCATAACAACATACCACAGCCTGGGTGGCATAAACAACAGAAATTTGTTGTCTCACAGTTCTGGAGGCTGGAAGTCTAAGATCAAAGTGTCAGCAGGGTTGGTTTCTTCGGAGACCTCGCTCCTTGGCCATCTTCTCTCTGTGTCTTCACATAGTCCTTCTTCTGTCCGTGTGTCCTAACCTCCTCTTATAAGGACATCAGTCAGATTGGACTGGGGCTCCTTCATATGCTCTTATTCTACCCTAACCACCTCTTTAAAGGCTCTAGCTCCACATACAGCCACATTCCGGGGTACTGAGGTTAGGGCTTCAACGTACACACTTGGGCGGACGCCATTGAGCCTATAACACCCTGTCTTAGTCCTCACTGGTTTTGCACCCAATTCACCATGCATGTATCCTGTCACATAGAGAAGCTGGCGGTGAAAACGTCCTCCAAATGAAAATGCTGAGTTGGACCTCCTAAAGCACCCCACATATTTCCATCGCTCTTCCCCCAAGTAAAAAAGTGCAATATCAAGATAGAAATAAAAGCTTTTATGTTAATGCTTTTCTGAAATAGTAGCTCTTGTTTCTGAGGGAGCCTTAGGTCAGGTGGATTAAAGGCAGACAGATTGGGTTTGGGATCTATGTGGGTGATGCCCCCACGGCCTGAGAAATACTTGTGGCCCTCCACGCACACAAGTCAGAACTAACCAGACAGACTGGGCCTGTCCTTCCCCTCGGTTTTACTTATGCTTTTATAGGTCCAGCCTCAATGGAAACCACTTTTACAAATGCTGGCATTTATTTCTAAAGAAATGCAAATCAGTCTCTCTCTCTCTCTCTCTCTCACACACACACACAGTATACAATATCAAGAACGAGACCCTGGCCTCTAACTAAACGTACCATTATGAGCCTGACTGCTTACCACGTTTTTAAGTCCTGAGGTAGGAACTGCTGACAATCAATATTCTAGGTGTAATCTCAGATTCCGTGCTATTTTCTAAAAGAGTGTTAGCCTTTAAGGTTCGCATTAGGCAGTGTAGAGTTTCTTTTGATTTGTCAGTCACTATCACCCCTAGGTCTCCTTCTGCCTCCCTGCTTCCCATGTTTCTCCCACCTGCAAGGCCTGGACAATGCCATGTCATGCTATAAAGAAAAATAAAGTACTTTCTAGCTTCCCAAATTGTCTCTTCTGGGAGCCTATTTATCAGAAGGCACAATACAAAAGAGAGGAAGTGCTGTAGGTAGATATTATAAATTCCATTGGGGTTTCAGAAGTTGAACTATCTATTTTATTCTAGCAGGAGATGTTTTCTATATATCTGCTGATTGCACATTCATTCTTTAATCTTTATACATGAAAAGCTAAAAGCAGAAAGCCATGGACTAAAATTTTCTCTGTAAATTGTTGAACATTTGCAACAGATATAGAAAATCACAGTGTGAAAGCTGTTAAAGCTGTGAAAAAATAAATTGGAGGCACCACAGGAAATGGAGGTTTTACATAAGGACAAGGAGCCAGCCAGAGTTTTCAAGTCCATTTTGTAATAAAGGAAATTATGATCCACATAAAGCCTACTTTGGGAAATTTACATTTTGATGGATAATATGCTTATAACAATTAGTATGAAATGTTTCTGGTTTACCTACGACATGTTTCTAATAGATAGTCCACATGCGTCTTTAGCAGAATATAACTGCTAATATTTGAAGTGCAGGTAATTCCTTGGTTCTCATTTAAAATCCCATAATGCTCTCCTTGCTCCAGGCAGGCGAAAATAAAATCTCAATTAAAATAAAAGCAGGCATGGTTCCAGTTAAGCAATGATCATTTAGAGAATTAATGCAATAAAGCTTTCTCCATGAAGTACACAGTCAGTGTGGTGTGGGAGCAGCAATGCCGAGCTGGGATTCCAGGCCCCGATCCCGAACTGTCCTCCGTTTTACCAGGTTTGATCTTGCACAGGTCACTTAACCTCTCTGGGCAACAGCTTCCTTGTGGATGAAAAATGAAGTCATACCTATCATCTCTCAGACCTCATCTAGCTTTGAAATGTTGGGCTTTGTGATCTAAGCAATCTGTGGAAATCCTCTAGCACTGAGAAATAAAAGTACTCAAAGGAGCTTGGAGTCACTATAATCTAAACTCAAGAAAGTTAAAATGCAGTAACTATGTACAGAGATCACAACAAGGCAAGTGTACCAAATTTGGTCTTTAACGCTTTGATTAGTATGGGGGCGAGGGAAAACTTCCCCTTTCCCCCAAAAGTTCGCTGAAAGAGCAACTGACAATTAAGGCAGATTAATAGGAGGAAGAGGTTTATTTACCATGAGCATGGGGAGAGTCACAGAGTGATTAACCGATATCCCAATGGGATCCAGACATTTTTATACCTGACTTTTGGAGGGGAGGAGGAGACAAGGAGTATAGGTAATTGTTTAGGGGCAATAAATGTTTGCTACCGAGAAGGAATAGATACTTGAGAGAATGAATGGATGGGGGAAATAGATCGACTTGTAAATTATCCTGATGAGGTTATGTTTCAAATGATTTGGCCAGGTCTGGTTGCATTTTTGATTTTCTTTCCTGCAATATACTGAGATAGCAGGGAGGAGAGAGGAAGTCAACTGTTCTTTTGATGGGCGAGTCCAGTCCATGCAGATAGAGAGCAAGCCTCGTTCAAGGGCCTGTTGATCTCCAAGGGCCCTCAACTCAAAACACGCTCCATACCGAGGAGTCACATTTGGGGGTGAAATTTCCTGAGCTCCTTCACTAGCCCAACATTTTAATTAAAAAAAAAATTAACCCTTTAGAGATGTCCAGTTTATCACAATGCCCAGCTTATTTACTTATTTAAATTTTTTATTTCTAACTGACTGATAAGAATGGTGTGTATTTGTGGGACACCATATGTTGCTTTCATACCCAGCCTTCTCATCCTCCATCCAGCCTTCTCATCCTCCATCCTGCCTTCTCATCCTCCATCCAGCCTTCTCATCCTCCATCCAGCCTTCTCATCCTCCATCCTGCCTTCTCATCCTCCATCCTGCCTTCTCATCCTCCATCCAGCCTTCTCATCCTCCATCCTGCCTTCTCATCCTCCATCCTGCCTTCTCATCCTCCATCCTGCCTTCTCATCCTCCATCCAGCCTTCTCATCCTCCATCCTGCCTTCTCATCCTCCATCCTGCCTTCTCATCCTCCATCCTGCCTTCTCATCCTCCATCCTGCCTGATCCCTTCATTATGTTGTCTGCCTGACCCAGTGAGAACTTGGGTTTGTGACTTGGACCTGATATTCATTCAATCATTAAACAAATAATTTATTGAGCCCCAGCTCTATGTGCCAAGCACAGTTCTAAGTACTAGGATTATAATAGTAAATAAAATAGACAAAATTCCTGTAGCATCTACATCTCATTGGCTTATTTTTTCTGAAATGTGTTTTCATCTTATTTGGAAGTGAAAATAGTCAGATAAAGCTCATTTGCAAAGCTGCTTTTCCAGGACTAATTTCATTTCTAAAGCAGAGACTTTAAATGACCCAAGATGCTTACTAGTTGTCATGATGCCTCAGAAAATGCAGAGCTTTGTCCCTATCATCATAAACTTGATTGGGCACCTGAGCTATATAAGTAATTTCTACTGGTCCCCTCTGCTTCTGACTACCATTTCCCTCCTCCCACGTATCTGGGGTTTAGGAGGCTTTTGCTCCCTTCTGAGCAGACTGGCGCTGAGGCAGAAGGAATTGGCTCCTTCTCTGGTTTCCTAGCTCTGGTGCTGTCTTGTCCCCAGGTCTTGCTCCATTTCCTCTTTACACATCCCGGGTCTCTTTTCAGTCCACTGCCAATGTCCGAGTGGAAAAGGTAAGACCTTCGAGTATTAATGAAAATGCCCAGTAAATATTTAGCTCTTTAAGTCCCTCTGCTTATCTTCGAGAACTGGGAAGAGAGTGGGAAGGGAAATATTAAATGAAAGCATTGACACACTAGTTGGCATAGGAGAAATTTTAAAAAGAGTAAATGTAATAACTGTGAAAACAACTGCCTACCAATGTGAGGGAAAACAAGAAGGCCTTCAAACCAGTAAAAATTGTTCTCAGGTTTTCCCATCCTTGATCTGTGTCTGAAAGAAAAACTGAGATATAGTGGAGAGAAAGCTGAGCCAACCACCAAGAGCCGAGTCTCCTCTGAGTCTCGGCTTCTATTGCTAGAAATGAAGAAGACCAGACTATTTTGCTGGCTCTCAGCCATGACTGCATATCAGAAGGACCTAGGGAGACTTAAAAAATACAGATACCTGGAACTTGCCAGAGTCCTAGACAATAGAAAAATTAACTTTTTGTTCATTTGTTAAGATACTATATAAGCCTATGTAAGCTACATATGTTCTAACCACTTGTTTGAGTTACTCATCTCTGAGGGCTCCCATGTGTATGTGTGGTGCACATGTTTATAGACTTCTGTTTATATTTCTCTCATCAATCTGTCTAATTTATAGGGCTCTAGACAGAGAATGTAAGATGGATAAAGGAAGAATATTTTTTTCTTCCCTACAATATAAAATAAACATATTTATAAATATACACATAAACATACATATGTATAAAAGTACATATATTTGCCTATGTGTCTTAACTCTTTCCTCTGAAAGGTCAAGGAACCAGTGGCATTCCAGTAGTCCAGGTCAGTTTCTAAACACCAGTCTCAACGTACTAGAGATCCTTGGGAAAATGGATGATCGTTGGGGTGTAAGAGAAGCCTGAAATCTCTTATGGTACCGGAAAGCAAGGAAATGCTCAAAGGATAACAGTGACATATATAACCTATTGGAATATAATGAATTGACTTTAAATAACCCAATATTACAACCCAATGGATTATAACCCAATAAATAATAGGATTATTCAGTTAATAGGAATTTATGAGTTAACATTGATATATAAATAAATAAATAAATAGAATAACAGATAAGTAGGGAGAAAACTGTTCCTTATAACAGAAAGCTAATAAAAATAAAAGTAAATAGAAAGGAAATAATGGAATTATAAAACCATCTTTGGCAACCATTATAGTAATAATATTTCAGGGAGGAAAGGATGGATGGTAGAACTAGTGGGTAAACATGGGGTGAGGAACAAAATTTCATGTGGCCTTAAGGCATCTACCTCAAAGTATTTATTAATCCATACTTCTTAAAAAGTATCTTATTGTAGAAAAATCTGGCAGACATGATCTAAATCCCATGATAAATGTAAACACCACCAGTAATGGGGAAAATAGGCATCATGTGCCTCCCAATAGGATCTGACAAAAAGAGCACAGTCTCTGTGATATCCCAGCCAAAAATACATTACCAGGATCTGATCTTGAGGAAACAATGGACAATTCCAGATTGGGAGACATTCTATAAAATAACTGGCTTATAATCTTCAAAACTTATAAGATCCTGAAAATCAAAGAAAGGCTGAGGAACTATTCCAGCTCCAAGAGACTAGAGACAGTTGACAACTGGGAACGACCTGCCCTGATCCGGGCTGAGGTCCTGGCTGAGATCCTTGGCTACAAAGGACACTGCTGGAACGATTGGCAAAATTTGAATCCAGTCAATGGGCAAAGGGTATACAGGATTTCCGTGTACTATTCTTGCAACTTTTCAATAAATTTGAAACTTGCTGCTCCCGCCCCTCCCCCTCCTCCGATCAGAGCTACATGTGTGTTGTCTCCCTTTCTAGTACATCAGCTGCTTGACTGCAAGGTCCACAGCTGGCTCAGTTGTTGTCCCTCCAGAGTGCCTCTCAAATGCTTGGGGAAGATAGGAGGGGAGGGAGAGAAGGCTGGAGGGAGGAAAAGAGGGAGGGAGGAGGAGGGAAGCTTGCCCGAAGTAGACATATGACCCCTCTGCCAGACAGTTCAGTTGGACTAGGTTCCTGGATGATGCTGAGATAGATAATGATTGTGGAAAATTCTACCTCTGCTTTACTTAAAGTGTCTCTGGAGGAAAGAAAAATCACTGAAGTGTGTTTTTGGACCAGCTTGTCATTAAGCTGGAAAAAGCTATTTTGCCGCCTTAATTAGTTTTATTGTTTTGACATTTTAGCTTTTTAAAAGGCTTTGTGCTGGAATTCAAGTACAGTATTTCATTGCCTCGAGTTTATTTTAATGAATGATTATTATACAAATGAACCTGCTAATAGGTTCCCTTTTTTTTTTCCCAGAAAACAAACAAAATCCACCTAGAAATGCTCAAGGGCCCCCACTTTATATCAAACTAGTGTGTGTGTTGTTCTCTTCCTTAAAAACAAAATAAAATTTAAAAACCATTCTTGGTTCTGCTACAAAAATCTAAATGGAAGTTAACATGGTAAATTGACCCCTTAGTAATGCAAGGTATTTAATGACGAGACCCTCTCCACCCTATTTTTTCTCAGATTAGAAAAGGTGCTAATAAAACAGTGTACCACCCTAGGCACCTCAGTTTGTTCAGAGCAATATTTTAATGATGTTAATTCTTTGCTTTCCCTCTTAAAATCTATCTTTTTCTGTGTGGATACTCTGTTCTCAGTGGGCATGCCTTGAGTGGGCTGCTAACCACAGAAAGCAGAAAATCTCACTCCTGGAAGAAATGCCCCACCCATCTGCTCTCAAACAATGATTGCATTTGTTGGAGCTAAGCCTCCCTGGACTCTACTGACTCTGGCACACCCCATCCTAAGGGAGGCTGCAGCATATGACCCAGCGGGGCTCCAGTTACAAGAGCATGGTAAACAATTAGACCTCATTTACATTTTACAATTAGGTTTCACTTACATTTTACTGTGATTTTTACACGCATCAAAAGCTTTATTTCACATCTTTACTAAATCCACAAACCGTGAATTTAAGCATCCCATATTTTTGACATGTTATTCCACATGCTAAATGTCAGTACTCTACATTTTGTTGAACAAAGGCTAAGAATTATACAAGAGTGTGCCCAAATTGAAATGAAATGACTCTGAAATCTAAAAGCTAAGCTAAATCATTTACAGCAGCTTCGTAAAAGCCTGAGAGATGAAATGCAAATTTCCTCTGTTGTTAAATAAAATATGTTTAACTCATGTCATGTATTCTAAAGGTCTCCCTAGATAGATTTCTGAAGGTCTGTCAGTTTATTAGGGCACAGATGATATCCATCAATTGGAAATCAATACTTACTGCTGGGTTGTAATTATAAATTATTGGGAAAATGCAGGTGGTAAATAGGCAGGGTATTTCTTGCTAATAGTTTAAACTAAAATTCGTTTGATTTCCAGAATGTGGGTTGAGAAAGAATTTTTCTGTATTTGCTTTTAATCTAATTTTTTTTCAAGGTTTGGTTGCCAGAGGAACAGTTTCTCTCTGTGGGTTGTTGCATTTTAAATTCTGGAAAACGATGTTCTACAGATCCAATATGAGGATGTTCATAGGGAAATAACATGCATTTACATTTTATTGGTACAAATAAGAGGGAGTTTTTCTGCCTCTTTCCTTTCCTTTTCATGGTCACTTTACTCCCAAATATACAACAGTGTGCATTCATTAGCCTTTTAAAACATTTTCTGTACAGAATTTCAATTGCTTTTCTCTTTCAAAGTTCTTTATCCTGCATTTATGCCTGGATAATAAAGTATTTCCCCTTCCTTTGGATAAAAGTATATGAAAGAATTTTATATTCAGCAGAATAATCTGAAATCTCACATAGAGAAAAGAAGTTTTTGGTTTTTTGGGTTATTTTTTACATAGGCTGTCTCATTTCTCCACTAAATTCTGCCACTAATGTTATTTATAATGTAGTTATTTAAAAAATTGGCTTTGTTTGCCTAGTCAGCAAAGAAGGATTCCACCTCCAGGACTAATTCTTTCTACTCAGCATTTGCATTAGATCTTGGGAGTTTTCCCCAGTTATCTGCTATTGATTCATTCATGCCTTCAGGCCAGTATTCAGTCGGGCCCTCTACCACCTACCAGGCACAAATGTGACAGCAGCTGTCCTTATAGTACCCAGAATCTAATAGTAAAACATGACAACAAAGAATGACACCCATTGTGGCAAGGGATAGAAAAGAGGTATTCCGGGAGTGTCCTGAGAGTAGCACACAGGAGGTGCCATGTTGGAGGGAAGTCGGCAGTCTTTCCACTGTGCAAGTCGTGAAAATCAGAGAAGTTGAGGAACTCTAGGGTATACTCTCCAATCTCCCTGGTAGCCTATTAAGAAGAAGTGAAGATGTGAGAAAGACAAAAAAAACAACAACAGGAACTCT